>OZ038378.1:43612638-43694745 GCA_964036045.1 Eutreptiella sp. 'Long Island Sound 2002' | reverse complement strand
GCTTGCAGACTTTCAGTCTGACCTCCGCCAGCGCTCCGGGAAGTTGGGGGCGCATAAGGGGGCGCGAGCAAACGGGGGGAGGAAGGAGAGGGAGTGGGAGGAGAAGGTGGAGGAACTGAGGGGGAAGGGGAAAGAGGAGAGGATGGGATGGGCGGCGGCTTGCCTTGAGAAGGTGAAGAGGAAGTGGGAGGAGAAGGGCAAGGCTGTGGGGGACTTGCAGAGGGCGGTGGAGCGGTTGAAGGGGTGGTTGGTGGCTTTGCGGGCGAAGGGGGGGTTAGAGGAGAAGAAGGAGGGGGTGGTTGTGGTGAGGGACAAGAAGGAGGGGGGAGTGGTGGTGGAGCAGCCGGAGGAGAATGGGGGGGGGGGCAAAAACCGGGATTTCAGACTGGCTGAGGGGACTTTTGGGGCACCGTAATGGCGGGGCCATCCTTGACCTGCCCTCCCCCCCCCGTCCTGCAAGGCCCCCACCCCCCTGGGCTGGGAACCCCCCTCGTCCTCGCCCTAGACAGTCCCGTGTGGACTCTCCGTTTCATTTTGCAGAGGATCCACACCAAGATCCTAGCCGGTGTGGGGGGGAATCCACACCAAGATCCCTGAGGGGGGGGGGGGTGGATGAAAAGGCCGTGCACAAAGACAAGCCATTGCAGCTTGGGAGGGTGGTGGGGGAATGCATGTGGCAGGCAACCAACGGCCAGCCGTTGCACCCGTCCACCTTGGGGACGAAGCTGCATGCACTTGCGCATTGCAACTCTTCACCACGAAGGGGAAAAGGGAGGGCGCCCCGCATTTCCACTTCCTCTGCCATTGCTGAGAGGCGTTGGGGTTAGGGGGTATGGAGGCAGAGGGACGAACGTGGGCATGGGTGCCCACTTGGTCGAGGTCATGGGGGTTGAGGGGTTGGACGCGGGGGCGGCGAACCACGGGGCCTACAGGGGGTTGGTCCACGGCATCGTTTCCCGCCCCATGCTCCCTCCTGCAACAGAGCCCCAATGCACCTGCGCCGCCCAGCAGCAATAGCACCCCAAGAACCCCAAGGACGCCTTCCAGAAGGCCCTGGGGCGATCCTGCCAACGCTACACATGTAGGGGACGGTATGTTTGTTGTAATGCCAATCTAGGCTAGTGATCTAGCCAAATCCCGGTCGCCGCCGCGAGAATGTGGCTACGACGTCGCTAGAACGCTTCGCTGCACGGGATGCGGGTAGAGTGGCGGCACGCAGGCGCCGCACCCACTTGGTGGCGGTGACGGAGCTAGGGCGCATGTTGGGGCATAACCCCAATATGGCGCTCTCGGTGCATATGGGGTTGGGTCCCCCGGAGGCGAACAAACATTCGGGGGGCCTACACGTGCAACGTGCAAGGTGGGCGAGGATAGGGGAAGAGGGGGACCGCAGTAGCAACAACAGCAGGAGGAGTAGCAGCAGCAGCACCAGTAGCAGCAGCAGCAGCAGCAATGATGGAAAACCCCACTCCCCGCCAAGCCCAAGCCCAAGCCCCCCCCCCTCCCGGAGCCCTGAAGAAGAAGGGGAAGAGGAACATTTTTGACAGTGGGAGCGAAGTGGAACCCCACCCCCAACCCAAGAAGACCCCCAAACCCAATCCCAACCCAAACCCACGGCGAAGCCCGCCCCCCCCCCTCGCAAGTAGGGGTCGCGACCCCTACGGGAACACGCCAAGTGTGGGGAACACCCGGTATGTCCCTTGGGCGGAAGGGGGCAATAGGGGGACCGTTCGCTACGTGATGGTGCTGGCGGACCGGGACACAGACCTTGGGCCCGACGAATGGTGGGTGACGTCCCAGGGGTCCAATGGGGAGCGTGGGAAGACAGGGAAGGGGAAGAAGGGGAAGTGGAAGAGAGAGAAGAAAGGGGGCACCTTCCCGGTGCCCTCCATCCTCTTCGCAACCCGGGAGGAGGCGGAGGAGTACCTCCAAGAGGTGATGGAGGAGAGTGAGGGGGACGAAGAGGATGACGAGGGGGGCGGGGTTACGAGGGCGACGACAAGGGGGACGGGGGTCACAAGGAAGGTGGCAAGAGGGAGGAGGGGGGTGAGGAGGGAACTGCCGGGAGCAAAGATGCGCCCCGGCAACCCCCCACCACGCAGGAGGGGTGACCTATGTGTCGCGACTCGCGAAAGGGGGGGGGGGGGCTAACCGGGCCAATCGGGCTAACCCTCCACCAAGTGACCCATCGCCGGCCGGCTAAGTGACCCTCCAGGTGACCTATGGGGTGGTGGTGGTGGTGGGTCTGCAAGAGTCTCACCTGCTATGGTATGGGCTGCAACTTGGCTGGGACCCACCCTCCCCACAAATGACCACCGTGCGTCGTGGGGTGGTTGGGACCGGGCACACAAACTTTTCCCTGCCGGCCGAGGCAGGTTATGAAAAGCTGCGTGGGTCCCGATGACAGGGGGCTCAAAGCTTGCTTCTTCCACTTAAGGCACATGCTCCGGAGGTTTTAACTCCATCTGCCGTTACCCTGTGGCGGGATACACGACAAACTGAGTTGTCCCCTGTCACCCCATTGTCGTGCAGAAAAACGGACCGGCATAGTGAGGGAGAGCCGCCGCAAGGCAAGTCCGGCGACTCCCAAGGGTCGGGGTGCACCTCCGAATGCCACCACCAGCTGGGTCCGATCCGCCGGGGTAACCGGGCTAACCAGGGGGTGGGGGGGTACCCAGCGCTCCGTGAGTCGCGTCCAGCATCGGGATCCTATGATTGGCCACGGCTAGCCATGGTAGCCGGGGCAGCTTCTCTTTGAGGAATGGCGGAGCACTCATTGTAATCATTCTAGCGACGTTCCGGCGAGCGCTAGCGGCGATCGCCGGAACGTCGCTAGAACGTCACTCAAATAGACCCCACATTCGTACCGCTTACACTCTGACCACTGAACTAAACCGGCTTTGTGAGGGAGTGTCACTGCATGGCAAGTCGGACGACTCCCAAGGGTCGAGTGCACCTCGAGGGAGTGACGCCACATGGCGAGCCCGATGACTCCCAAGGGCCGTGTACACCTCCGAAATCGCTGGGGGTGGGAGAGCCGCCGCATGGCGAGTCTGGCGACTCCCAAGGGTCGGGGTGCACCTTCAGTGACTGCCACCAGCTGGGATCGATCCACCGACCCCTCACTTGTACTTCTGGTGCTTGGTAACCGGCTCGACCGGAGGAACACGGGTCGTTTCCTCCTGTGCTATCACGAGGTGGTGGTCGTGTGGCCGTGTCCTCACGCCTTGCCCTCACCTGCACTCATAGCGGCTTGTGGGGCTTTCAGGGGTGAGCCACACCCTCGCAACGCACCCGACTTGCACACCCTACCTGCACCGCGTGGTGCCCGGATGCTCCCAGTGGGGGCCTCGGTCCCCACCCGTGCCCCGCCGCCTGAGGGGGGGGACACGCCCGGCCGCTGCCTGGGGGAGGGTGGGGAGGGGTGTTTTTTGCTGTTGCTGAACTTCAAGTGTGTGTGTTTTTCAAAGAAAAAAGTTATGGACCCCCTAGAACGGTCTCGGGTGTCCAAATTGCAGCCTTCATACCCGCCAAGCCGTATGACCCTAGGTCGGGGTAACCCCACCTTTTTTCGTTCTAGCCCTTCTAGCCGTTCTAGGCTGAACAATATTGGGTTTTCCAGCAAGTACCTAGGGGGGGGGAGAAGACCTAGGGTGTTGCAAAATTGTACAAGGGAGCGTGTGAAGATATGAGGACAAAGAGGACGGGGAAACCAAAGAAGAGGAGGAAGGGGAGGAAATCATGGCGCAAGCCAACCCAATCACCCCAAGCAAAGCCTCAAGTGGCCATGGCCACCATGGATGGACAACCGCAAAAAAGATAGCCCTGTGCACATGGCAAGCAATGAAAGGAATCAACATAAAGATTTGGAAATGCAACTCTGCCTAACCCTGAGGAGGTTGTTCGGGAAGCCGAGAGGACGAAATCATGTGGTAACTGCTAGAACTCGGATGGAGCATATTGACACCACGTTGGGCCACAAATGACCGTCAAGGACGCATCTAGATTCCCAAATAAGGCAGCACCTACGCCGAAGCATGAACCAAGGAATCACAAAACAGCGTGGGAAGGAGGCCGAAGACTATGCGAGGAGGAAGCGCAAGCCTTCCCATTACCTCCGTGTTCGTTGATGTTTTTCTAATCGTTTTGGATTCTTCATATGGATTCTTTGTACAATGAATATTTTTTGTACAATGAATTCTATGAAACAAAAAAAAGTCTAAAACCACCAGCATATGAGGTAGACAGGTTCCGTG
Source organism: Eutreptiella sp. 'Long Island Sound 2002' (assembly GCA_964036045.1). Lineage (NCBI taxonomy): Eukaryota > Euglenozoa > Euglenophyceae > Eutreptiales > Eutreptiaceae > Eutreptiella > Eutreptiella sp. 'Long Island Sound 2002'. Next base: position 43,690,489 of record OZ038378.1, on the reverse strand, counting down.
ATATCCAACATACCACAAGTAGACCCCACAAGGGCCAAAACATAAAATAAAAAGTACACAAGAAATCATGATTAAACAACCTACATTCATCATGTGATGAATGTGGGCTTGGTATGAAGAAAAATATGAACAAAGCAACTCCCTAGGCAGGCTCCCAGGGGCACCTTGGGTCTTCACTGCGGACTGTGTTCATTGGCCCCCTTTGCACATGGTTTTTGTCAGTGCTGTTCTCATTTCCTTCAGCACTTTCTCTATGCCCCGCCCTGTTGGTATGCTGGTCAAACCGTGTGAGAGTGGTTTTGATTGAACTGTTCAGAGAGAGCCACAGCTGATAGCCACTCCTATCTTTTTAGCCATCCATGTCCACTGTTCCTGCATGTGTGCATGCATGTGTGTGGGTGTGTTTTCTGAAATGTGGGCTGCCACCAATCAAAACCCCATTGGAACATACTTTCTCATTACAAATGAACGATTTTGCAAAATGTCAAACAACCAACTTAACCCCTTGGGGTGTGGTACTTGAATAGGCCTATGTGAGGGGGATGTAGTGTTTCCATACACACAGACATGCCTGGTTTGAACTCACCACCTCAGCCAAAAAATTCATCAGGGGCCCCAGACAGTCACCTGCCTTTCATTATAAGGCTGTCAGTTTTGCATAGACATTCAGGCTCTGCTCATCCATGGTCTGAACCCTTAAATCACCCTCGCCAGATCAGAACCTCCATGGTGATTGGTCAGCTATGGCATTGGCCTTCAGGTTACATGCCATGTGGACGGCTCCCAGCTCATCATCAGAGTGGGTGTGGCCTCCGCCCATGGTGTGGCTGTCCCGTTCTTCGACAGCAGCAGCCTGCCCCCCTCTCTTCTATTGCATGCCTGGACCTTCCCCTCCCTGAAACTTCCATGGCCAACTGGCCAGAGAGGTTTGAAAGAGGGGGTGAGGAGCAGATTGGTGGTCACATCCCAGCAGAAACCTGGTATCTTTTTGCATTCTTCACTGCTCCTGATGACCACTCCACCTTTCTCCACCACCAATCTGCCATGATTGTCTTTCTGAAACACAAGGGGAGGCTTCGGCAACGACACTTCAGGCGGAAGTTGCACCCCTCTCTTGTGCGTCAACTCCGCCACTCGCATCCAATTGGACTCCCAATGGCGTGGGTCAACCAATGTAATGAAGCGGTGATTGCATCTGACCAAGCAGAGCAGTAGAGTCCGGAGGCCCTGAGATGCAAGAGGCAGGTACCAGAGAGATGGAAGGATTGAAAAACAATGTCTCATGCTCCCATGGGTGGCATTTTTTCCTCTACTTACCCCAACAGTGAGTGAACAATTTACTTTCCCACCTTCAAGGGCCCCAGAGAACGCTGAACTCTCTTCCCATGCACCTCAAAGCCCACCACCCCCTGCCTAAAACATAGACAAACAGCAAAGCCCCCAGCTCAGGAGGCATGTTGCATCTGTTTCCAAGTTGTGGCAGTGGAAGGTTGATGAGATGATCATTTGCTGGCTGTTTTCTTGTTGCTAGTGTTGCTATCCAGGGTATTTCTGCAAGATTCAGTCTTGGGTGTGAATGCTGTGTAATCCAGCTATTCCTATGGCCATCCGATTCTTCTTTGGGCCAGTCCAGACAGGTCCATTGGCATACGGACATGCATAATGTGCATGGAGGCATGCATATTGCATATGAAGGCAGGCATGTTGCATGCAGGCATGCATACTGCATATATAGCGGTGAATCATAAATCCTGAGCCAGTGGGTTTATGCACCCGCCCTTTCCCCTCACTTGCTTTAAAATGCGGGGAAGGGGCTATCCAAAAGGAGGAGACCAAAGGGTTTGCGTATCAAAAACGGCCAGAAACCATTTTCTTCGACAACACATGACTACCTCCTTGAAGAATTTCTTGGGCCCAGGGAGGCCGGCATGCCTTCCTCAAGATTGATCCTGCCCCACTTCCCACTTACACACACTCTCTGCAAACCTCATATGTTGTCCCTCTCTCACTATCCGCATACTTTCAATCTCTTGTCTGTGTGCGTACTCTTCCTTCTCTTCCTTCTCCTGCCCACCTCTCAACATCACCTTTGCCATCTACATCCAACCCTAAGCTTGTCATCATTGCCATGTTCCACATCATGATCTCTGTCTCTTCATCTCATCAAGCTGGTCATTTGAACGGGGGGTGACTACAACCGGTCCTGATGCGGCCCACCCCCCAACTATCTTTCAAAACTTGGGGGGGGGGGGCAGTTGGGGGGGGGGGGGATCCAGCCGGGGTCGGGGGGGGGGGGGGGTGTTCCTGCCAGGGGTCGGGGGGGGGGTGTTCCTGCCAGGGGTCGGGGGGGGGTGTTCCTTCCCGGGGTCGGGGGGGGGTCAGGGGGGCGTCCAGCCAGGGGCGAGGGGGGGGGGTTAGGGTTAGGGTTAGGGTCACCGAGCTGGTGGAACCAGTCTTGGTTTTATAACCCTTTTTAGTGTCTAGGGTGGACCTACCAGGTTTAGCAGCAGCAGCAGCAAGCAGCAAGCAAGCAGCAGCAAGCAGCAGCACGCGCGAAATGGGGAAAAATCAGAACTCCGTCGTGGTGCTTCAGATTCGGGTGAATGATACCTATGGGTGTGAAGTACAATCATACAAAGTTTGAGCAAGAAACTCAACGGTGGCGGCCGGGAACAGGATTCGCAAGTGGCGGACCTCAGTTTCAAAAACTGCAGTTTAGGGCCAAAAACAGCCATTTTTGGACCAAAAAAGCCCTGGAACCCATTCAAAACGGCCAAACGAAGGGAAACGGTGCGTACACTCGACGTGTCGCTTGACTTCCCCGTGTCAACGAGCTCTTTGCGGCCCTCTAACTCCATGATATGTCCCAGAAACGGCCCAAAAAGGCCATCAGAAGCTCCAAATGCCGACAGCCACAAACCAAGAATAGGCCATATCTATGGCTGCATGGCTCAAAATGCGATTCCGAGGGCACCTACTCCACCCGCAAACCCCCACTTTTTGTGGTTTCCACCCTTCAGAATTGCCCCAACGGACGCCTAGACCCCAATACCTAGGCCCACTAGGCTGCTGCAAGCTGCAAGCTCAAGCCCAAACAGGTAGGTGCCAAATGGGTCAATAGGGTCCAGTAGGGGCAAAAAGATGACTTTTCTCAAAAAGGATCCTAGACCATGTGCGACGCTAAAACAAGTGTTTTTGGACTGTTTTGAGCTTGTGGTGGCCCATTTTGGTCCTCCGAGACTCCCAAAATGCCTTGAAAATGGGCTGTTTTGGGACCAAAAATGGGTCAAAAATGGGTCAAAAACGCATTTTTCCAAACCTCATCCTCGACCGTTTGGGGTGCACAAACGGGTGAAAGGAGCCCATTTTGAGCCCATTTTGGGGCATTTTGGCCCCTCAGAAGTCCAAAAAGCCTTGAAAGTGGGCCTCGTGGTGATGGGGTTCACTTGCAAGCTGATTTCACTTTGTCAAGAGCCATCAATATGTGAATCATTCTTGATGTCCCTCACCAGTCATAGCTGATGTTCCCTCCCCCACCAGCACGGTCCCAATATTCAGTCTTGATTAGGGCTAGGGTTAGGGTTAGGGCTATGGTTAGGGTTGCTGTTAGGGCCTGCAGCCCTCCTGTAGCCCTCCTTCAGGTCAAAATTTTTCCTTGTTGTTTTAACACAAATATGAGTTCTCTACAAAATTTTGAGTATTTTGAGTATTAACACATAGTATGAAAAAAAAATTGGTGCCTTCGGCGCCGGACAGTTTTCGCTAGGGACACTTGTTGGTGGCCGACCGGGCACCACTATCTTTCGAAACCTGGGGGGGGGGGGGGGGGGCTGGGGGGGCTCGCATACGAGGACCCGGCCCGGCCGCCCCCCCGTGGTCATTTGTCTGCCCGGCTACTTTTGTACCATCTCTGTTGTCCTCTTGTTGTACCAGATCTCAGCCTTTAAAAGGTTCAGCAATGCCTGCAACAGGCGACCTTGGTCCCCTTGAGAGGCAACATGGGCATGAGCGTGAGCAGCAGGGAAGAAGATGAGGATGAGGAAAGGATACCAGTAAAAGGTGTGACTAAACAGTGGTGTGTGAAATTCCATGGGAATGATGTGCTCAATCTCGAAACGGCGACAAAAATAACAGAGTTGGAGCGATGGATTGCGGAGCATAACTCTATTACTACTAATTGTCTAGAGCAGATGAAGCGAATAGAGAATGAATTCGCAGGACTACAAGGAGACGTCGAGAGGTGTGCGGCTTTGATTAAGAGTCTAGAGTTGAAGTGGAATGATGTTGGCGTCCAAGTGTTAAATATTTTGAGCAACAAGATGAAACTGACCACGAATCCACAATGTAAAGCCTGGAAATCCTGTGCCACAATCCGCTGCCCAACACCTCACGGTTGCAGAAAGATCTGATCAAAATCAAATGCAATATTTCATAGAACACTGCCAGGCACCCACGAAACAACCGCATACACCTGATGCACCAAGAGTTCAGCACTGGGCCTTGAGGTCAGGTCGACTGAGGAAACCGATGGAGTTGCGACATCCTCTTCCTTAAAGCCATGGCCAGTTGCCTTGGTCACAGAAACAGCAAGATTGGCTGCCACTGGTGCCTTGTGCACACTCCCTGCGGTGTTTTGATGCTCAAGCTTCTGCCGCTTGTTCGGCGGCAATCGCACTTTGCTCTTCTGAAATTTGATGGTGTCCATTGCAAATCATGCTGCAGCACCACAGGCATACGGAAAGCGCTGCTTCAGCACACAGATAATGCACCGTAGCATAAGCATGTTGCATCAGACGACACACCAACGAAGTATGCTGAGCAGGGGCACACAACCGCGCTGCTTACCAGGCACATGATGCCTCACAACAGAGGCATACTAAGCATGTTGCATTTGAAAACCAGGATACAGAATTTGTCGCATCAACCTCACCCAGCTCAAGTGACATCGGCGTCTTTGTTATATCTTTCAACTGATTTGATGACGTGGTTTGTTGAGCTTGTATGCCAATGGTGGTTTGACAGCGTGAGAGGAATCTTTCACTGCCTGTCCCACAAGGCCCTTCACTGGAAGGGAGGTTGGGTGGACAAGTATGGGAGTGAGGAGTTGAGGTGGGTGATCGACACCGCCAGCACTCCTGTCTTACAGCATCGTTCATAAATGCACACAGCAGTGTAAATACCCGCTGCACATCTCCTAATGCATGCACTCCCAAACCAAGGCCAAGTTGTTGCACTGCGTGCGCACTGCATGCGGTGCCCACGCAATGAAACCTAACCAGGAAGGAAGGGAGGAAAACAACCTATATTTATCCAGGCGTCGCAAGGGTCTTCACATCCTTGGTGTTTGGTGGCCATGGCCAAGCGCAATCTGCTGTTGCGTGAGTGTGTTCGAAGATGGTGGCAGTCTTCTGGGAACAAGGCATATGGGAACATAGGCCAACTTGTAGCAATATGCAGCACTATGTGGGCTGTTATTGATAGGCCATGCTACTGAATCGCGATGATCCGAGAGTGCAGATGCAGAGTTCAAGTGATTGCTCATAAAGAGAATCCACAAAGGGCATTGTTTCCTAGAATGCAAGGCAATGGCCATGAACGTTGGTATCCGCTTAGGAGTGTGTAACAACCCGCCTGCCGATTTGTTGCATTGTGAACGTACACAATGTCCGGTGATTCCCCATCATCATGATCCACCATCCACCTATAACTTGGGGGTGCAAAGCTGTGGTGGGGTGTAAAAAGGGCAATCTGAAATGGGAAATTTTTTTTTCCTTTTTGGCGCCAATGCCTCGTTTTACTGAAACGTGTGGCATCCAAATTCAATGGTTCTCAATAGGCAGGAATTTGTAAGGACCGATATCGTTTGTCCCAGAGCATTTTGTAGACACATACTACCACCAGTTCATGTCAGAAGTCTGATACAAACATCAAATGTAAGACATCTGACATGCTGCATACTCTCCATCTTCTCCGCACGCTCCTTGTTTGATGAGCATTGAAGGAACCAAATCCTGTAGAAAAGCGCATGTGGCAGAGGGACAAGGACAACACAAGAATGGGCACATGTGCAGGTGCATTTGGAGAATACCATATCAAAACTACAATGAATTGTTGTGAATACCAATACCTGTTTTGATACATATCGGCACACTACGGCACAAAACAAAACTCGGCATTGTTAACACTGAACAACCCCCAAGGGTCCATTGGCATCAGATTGTGCTTCCCATGCAAATTGTCTGCACACAAGTTGAAAATTGCCGAATTCAAGGCCAGTTGACTGCTTAGTCAAGGGGTACATCATTGCTATGCCAGCCGTCTGCCGGTCTGCCTTAAGGCGGTAGCCCCAAAAAACAGAATGCCAAAGCACGCCAGACACCAACATGCAGGCTATTAGATAGTATTTCGCTGTCATGTCAGGCGTCGGACACAATCGTCTGCCTTAAGGCCGCAGGCACAAAAAAAAAGGCAATGCACCCAAGCACAAGCATGCAGCCAGGCACGTCCAACGCGGACATGCATTCAGAACACCTTTTTCATGCCAGACGCCTGACACAAGACATCACAATACAGTGGTGAGAATGGTTAGCAGGTCACATTAGGTCACAAAGATTGTCAAGTGTCCAACATCTCGGCAGCAAAATCAACCAGATCGGCTGTGCCATGGATCCACAAGTACACAGGGAATTCGGGGATTCCTTGTTCTTCGCTCAACGATATGAAGATTTTATTTTTTTGGCTGCTGAGGATGCGCTGCTCTAGGGCGTGGTGCGGAACCCCTAGTTAGAGTACAATTTCTATAACACCCACCTAGCCTCATTTGTGGGGTAAACCACCCAAAAAAAAAGATCCGGCACCCTCAAAAACCCCCCATCCCATCTTGTTCCCCAAGGTACCCTCATCGTAGGGGTGGTTTCTAGGGGAGGGGGGGGGGGGGGCAAGGTGCACTTTTGAGTTAGAGCAGAGTTAGAGCACGGTTAGAGCACCTTGCACTAACTAGTTAGAGCACTAGTTATCGTGCGATAACTCCGTTATCGCGTGGTTGTCGCGGGTAGTTATCGCGCACCCCAGCCGCACTCCTCAATGGGACAAGCAAGGCAAAACAATTGGCACAAAGCATTGTGTGTATTTGTTTACACAAAGTCATCAATGTCCGAGGCCTTCTCTGCCTCAAGTCCCAAAAGCCCTTGCTCAAGGGCCGTCATACTCATGCAATGGTGCATATGTCGCACTGACAAACTAGGTCTCACCAAGGACCAACCCTTGAAGCAAGTTTTGAGCCTTCTCTTGTAAGGCCCATGCTTGTATTCGGTGGGGATGGAAGAAAATTGAAAAATGTTTCTCCACTTCTCCGCAAAAAAAAAAAGCAGAATGTGCAAAGCACCAATGAATCCACCTGGTGGGGGACCAACCTTGGTCTCCCCAAGCTTTTGAAAACTTTGTGGTCAATGCACGGTGGCGTTCCACTTGGGTTAGAGTGTAAACATCCCTCACCCTCCAAAGGTCATACAAACCCTCAATGCATTTCACCATGACATGCACAATAACGCATAATGGAGGTCCACCAGGGGTCCTCACTGGGGGACATGCTCTTTGAGGCAATCCACATATAGCCTTTGGAAGGGGGAGGTGGTGGGGAACACTTTGGTGCTGGTAAGATCAAAGTCCTTTTCCTTGGCCCTTGAGGCCGAGGGGAAACGTTCCCTCACAGCACTGCCTGAGGTCTCCTCCTTGAGTGCTTGTTTGAAGGCCTGCAAAGCTGCAATTGCTTGGGCTTTACCAGGGGTTCCGGGGGGGGGGGGGTAAGGCCTGAAGGGTGGTCTCAGTGCGTTTTGCAATGCCATTTAGGATTTGGCATGATGCATGTCGGTAGTCACCCGGCCTCCCGCGAAGGGTTATGCTTCTCAAAATTGCCCCCCATCTTGAGGTGGACTCCACCTCCCTTTGTCCAACAATACCATTGGATACGATTGGGGTCTTTGCACAACCAACACTTAGAGCTGCCCCCCCCCCCCCCGCCATTGCTTGCATCCCTTTCCCATCCCCAGTCAAAATAACAATGCAAGTCAAAAATTGGTTCTAAAATTGTAGGATTGCCTCCTCCACATCCTTTACCTCTTGATTGGGGTTGGCGGAGATATCAAGGCTTCTCAAAAAGGCCTGCTTATCCCCCCCCATCCATGCAAAACCATGAGGACCAAAGCTTCACTTTGGAGGCATACCCCCCTTACATCGACCCATACATCCGGCCGGGTCGAGGATGCCTTCCAAAGGGAAGTGGCATCCACAAAAATTAGCACAAGGGCAACACCGCTGGGGGGGGGGGGGGTCCCAAAAGCTCGAGCCATGCAAAGGGCAAAATTGACAATAGATTGTAAAGGCACATGGGCAGCTGCCGTATTCCAGCCTGTGGTTGACGTTACAATCGTTGCTTGGGGAAAGTAGGGCATTACCCTTTTCCGACCGGTCCTTAGATCCCGTTGGGTACATTTCGCAAAAGAGCCCGCTAGGAAAGATGGATCTGCATGCAATGCGTAGCATGCTCAAGGCCTCATGCTCATGAGCGGTGAGTGCAAGATGGCCACCAAGTGGGGCAGAGAGGGCCGTGCAAGACCCTCCAATTAAACAGACTTCTCCCTTGTGTTGGTGCCACACATGATGTTGGAATCACCCAAAAGAACTCGGACCAACCTCTGAACCGCCTTCAACCGCCGCCGCCCGGCCTTCGGGCATTGCAACTCGATGTAGCACCGCAGGTTAACTGAATTTAGAGCCCTTGGTGCATCATTGACAGCGGTGTCCATGGAGACTACGATGTTCTATGTGGAGAATGAGGGTCGCATTTGATGCAGAGGCCCAAAAGACAGACACAATAACTCACGCGATAACTCGTGCTCCAACTAGTTGTCGCGCAGTTACCCCCGCGATAACCCCCACGATAACTCAGTTAGAGCGCAATAACAGCCAGTTAGAGCGCGATAACACCCAGTTAGAGCGCGATAACTGCCGCGATAACTAGTTAGAGCAGGGGTTGGTGCGCACTAATTGGAGGGGGTAGCGCACACTAGGCAACCTGAAACCAAGGTCAACAAGCTGCTGTCGCCACGTAGGCGTGCAATGGGGCAACCAACGTGCATTGTAGAAGATCACACTCCATCTCTCACCCTCCCATGGCAAAGGGGCATGTAGTGTCCGGGTATTGAACAACACTGGGGCCTCTGGTGTGGCCTTGCATGCCTGACCGGGAACCTGAGACCACCCTTGTGCACACGGGTGTGCCGCTTTTTGTCCCTCAGGGAGGGATTCAGCGGGCCACCACTCTCCACCCCAAAATCCAACCCCCTGAAAGACCCCACACACACAAGCAGCACCATGGGCGCCCCATCATGCAAATGGGCGTGAAGGCCCATGGCCTCACTCCCTTGCGGGCGCACAATCTGAATGGTACACTATCTGAGCCATGGTGGAGCATTGTACTTCTCATTGAGCTGTGCAACCAAGGGGAGGAGGGAGGGCCTTAGGGTAGCAGCACCCACCCTTTGGTCCTAAAATTAAAGAGGTGGGGGATCCCGCTTCCCACTAGGCCCAAGTAGCACATGTCCACTTGGGTCCCATATGGCTGATCCCCGCGAAAAATCCCATTAGGCAACCCCTTGACGAAACCGAGGAGTCATTGACTCGCACTCTTACTATTGCCGCTCCCTCACTGTGAACCAGGGGGGGGGGGGATTCTTGGAAATCGGATATCATGCTTAAAACCCCCCCAGAGCCAAATTTAAAAAGGGGGGGGGATTTGGGGGGGGGTTTAAGGGGGGTTTGCGCTGCGCGGGGGTATTGTTCGCGGGAAGGGTACCCCGGCCCCCCAAACCCCCGCCCCCCCCAATGAAATACATAGTGTCGGGCACCTCCAAACAGTTGGGTATGTGGCCCAGGTGTGATCCGACAATTCGCACCGCCCCTACCAACGTCTATGGTAGGGTTTCATTGGCTTGGGTATTTCCGGCCGTGGGTACCAGAAACCTCGGGAGTGTGGGTCTCCGAGGCGGTCATGGGGTTCGAAATACACCATGGGGTTAGAATTGCAGCATGGGGGTTGAAACGCATCAAGGCTGGTCATGGGGTTCGGAGTGCATCATAGGGTTAGAAATACACCATGGGGTGAGAAATGCGTCAAGGGGAGGGCATAAAAGAAGGGGTGTGTGTGTGACTATATTGGTCGGCCGACACAACTAGGGAGGCCCTTAAGGCTATGGCGGGCCAGACCTCCCTCCCCGCGCCATTGTGTGGGCCTTCCAGTCCTAGTGTGCATGCTACTACAAGGGAAGGAGAGGGAGAGTGAGGAGGTGTAGGGGGTGGGGGAGGTGTGTGCATGTAGCTCCGCCTACTTCTTCCGCCCTGACGTCTTCACCTTGCAACGCTTCTTAGCACTTTGCTTGGTAGTGGTGATGGGCCGCTTTGTGCCCTTGCCGGGCACAGCTTTCTTTTAGGGGAGAACTGCTACTGATTTTCTTGCGCACAATACTTGTGGTACACGTGCCTATTGTGCGCCCACAGAAAACACAAGGTCCGGCCTCACCACGTATCCTTGGGTCCGTTACCACCTCTCCTTTCTGCAAGTGCACTGCCACACTTGCGCATCCTTGCCAAAGCAATGGCAACACCACAAAACAAAGAAAATATTGTTGCTTCCGCGAGCGGCATGCTAGTATGTGCCACACTAGCCGTGTGAACTTGTTACACGAGGCATACATTAAGAAGGGTATTCCGCTAAAAGCAACTTTCTAGTGCACACCCGAACTGCCCGCCTCGTGCCGGGCGCGTCTTGTGGTCGCTCCTACAGCAAGGCCGCAATGTAGCGCATTGTCTTGAGATATTGCAACAGGGCTACCGTGCCAAGTACACTCAAAACGAGAGGGACTTCGGATTGCTCACCTTGCGCTTCTTTCGCTTCAAATCACGGCAACGGTCAATAAGGGGGGCCAGAATCAGAAGTGGCCCACAAGTGGGCAAGGTGGCTACATAACCCTTGCCGCCTAGGGGGTCCCCACCGCTTCAGAGTGGGGGGCAGAATGATAAGTGGCACACGAGTGGGCAAGGTGGCTGCATAACCCCTGCCGCCAAGGGGATCCCCACCGCTTCAGAGTGGGGGGCAGAACATAAGTGGCCCACAAGTGGGCAAGGTGGCTACATAACCCCTGCCGCCTGGGGGGTCCCCACCGCCTCAGAGCGGGGGGCAGTATCAGAAGTGGCCCACAAGTGGGCAAGGTGGCTGCATAACCCCTGCCGCCTGGGGGATCCCCACCGCTTCAGAGCGGGGGGCAGAATCAGAAGTGGCCCACAAGTCGACAAGGAGGCTACATAACCCTTGCCGCCCAGGGGGTCCCCAGCGGGTCAGAGTGGGGGACAGAACATAAGTGGCCCAAATGTGGGCAAGGTGGCTACATAACCCCTGCCGCCTGGGGGGTCCCCACCGCTTCAGAGCGGGGGCCAGAATCAGAAGCGGCCCACAAGTGGGCAAGGTGGCTGCATAACCCCTGCCGCCTGGGGGATCCCCACCGCTTCAGAGCGGGGGGCAGAATCAGAAGTGGCCCACAAGTCGGCAAGGTGGCAACATAACCCCTGCCGCCTGGGGGATCCCCACCGCTTCAGAGTGGGGGACAGAACATAAGTGGCCCGCAAGTGGGCAAGGTGGCTACATAACCCCTGCCGCCTGGGGGGTCCCCACCGCTTCAGAGCGGGGGCCAGAATCAGAAGTGGCCCACAAGTGGGCAAGGTGGCTACATAACCCCTGCCGCCTGGGGGATCCCCACCGCTTCAGAGCGGGGGGCAGAATCAGAAGTGGCCCACAAGTCGGCAAGGTGGCTACATAACCCTTGCCGCCTGGGGGGTCCCCAGCGGGTCAGAGTGGGGGGCAGAACATAAGTGGCCCACATGTGGGCAAGGTGGCTACATAACCCCTGCCGCCTGGGGGATCCCCAACGCTTCACAGCACGGGGCAGAATCAGAAGTGGCCCACAAGTCCGCAAGGTGGCTACATAACCCTTGCCGCCTGGGGGGTCCCCACCGCTTCAGAGCGGGGGGCAGTATCAGAGGTGGCCCACAAGTGGGCAAGGTGGCTACATAACCCTTGCCGCCTGGGGGATCCCCAACGCTTCAGAGCGCGGGGGAGTATTAGAGGTGGCCCACAAGTGGGCAAGGTGGCTACATAACCCCTAACGCCAAGGGGGTCTCCACCGCTTCAGAGTGGGGGGCGGAATCATAAGTGGCCCACAAGTGGGCAAGGTGGCTACATAACCCCTGCTGCCTGAGGGGTGCCCACCGCTTCAAAGCCGGGGGCAGAATCAGAAGTGGCAGCAGGCAGAAATGGAAAATCTTATTTTTGGGGGCCCGCGCCACAAAGCGTGCATTTCAGAGTGGTCGGACAACATCAAAGGTGGCTGAATTGGGGGGAAGGACGAAACTTTGGATGTGCAGTCCAAAAGAATACCACCAAAAAAAAATTTCGCAGAAATGGTGTGTCTGCGTCGAAAAACACCCTTTAAACCCCCGACGGACCATTTTAAAAAAAGGGGGGGGTTTCCATAACCCCCCACGCTATCGGATTTCTCAGAACCCCCCCCCCCCCCTGCTGTGAACCCTCTGCTAGGCAGTGAATGTGGCACTGAGGGTGGAGGTGAGGCTGCACCTCGGCCACCCCCAGACCGTAGTCCTCCGCAACGCCTCCACCTCGACCCTCAGTTCTGCCGCCTCCACTTCGGCCTTCTGCAGGCCCTCGGTTTCTTCCTTGAGCTCATCCCTCAACCCTTGAATCTGCACCTGGCTCTTCTCGAACACGTCGGGGGGATGGTCCAGAGCACGCTGTGTGTTACCCTGTTGCTTCTCCACCTTGGAGAGGGTTGACCTGCTTTTGGCCTACCTCCCCTTGGTTACTGCGGCTTCCACCCCGATGACGGCCGCATGTTCCACCAGAGTTTGGCCAGTGTCCGTCACTTGGCTGGCCAAGGCCCCCCACATCAAGGGTGGCTGGGGGGGGGGGGGGGTGCTTGGCCTGCACCTTGGGCACCTTGGCGGGTTTAGGGGAGGGGGTCGCGGCTTTGCCCTTAGGGGGGGGGGCTCACCTTCCTCCTCCACCACAACCACTTCTTGTCCACACTTTGTGGGCCTCCGCCCCTTGGGGTGGTACTTTTGCGCCCACCATGCAGTGGCATCCCGGACGGGTTGGGGGGGTGGGTTGCAACCCCCCACTTGGTGGATGTGCGACCCCCGGTGCAGTTTGTGCCACAACTCCCGGCCAATGTATTCCCCACTATCTACCGACACAAAGCAAAGGCAGAGGAGAAAGTAGCTCTTGTGCGGGAGGGGTCGGACATCCCAAAGAGGCAGAGGAAGGCGGCGAGCGTCGCTCCCTCCGGCACCTTTGGCCAATTGGCCAAAGGCTTCCCCCAACCCACCCATACGAAGGAGGGGAGGGTGAGGTTGGTCTTCGTCTCTAACCCCCCCCTCCTTTTCCAGGATGGTTACCTGGTGGTACCATCCTATCCCCCCCTGCCGGCAGGCCTCATCCGCTAGCTCCCCCAACCTCTAGGCTGCCCCCTCCGGCGGCTTTTTGATCTCCTCCGCCTCCACTTCCGCACACGGCGCCACCAGCTTGGCAGTCCGTGCTCCTACTGCCCCTGCTGCTCCTGTTGCTCCTGCTGCTCCTGCTGTGGCTGCGTCTGTCCAGAACATGCACGGCAGCTGCAGGATGCGTGGCGTGGCGTGGCGTGTGGATGAGGAGGGAGTGAGCAAAAATGGCGGAAAAAAAACACGCGATTACTCCCGCGATGACTCGTGCTATAACTCAGTTAGAGCGCGATATCCCCCACGATAACTACTTAGAACGCAATAACCTACCGTGAAAACTAGTTAGAGCACCTAGTCTTGGGGGTGCTAAGTGCATGCAGGTAGCATACACCTGCTCGTAGGGGACTTTGAAAACCAATGCGAAAAACTTCGGCCAAAGTATTTCTTGGCAGCCATGCTACACTACTCGGGCAAAAACATATTTGATGGGGTTCGTGGGTGTATGGTTGAAAACAAAGTTTCACTTTTGGTATTCTTAAATTGGTCCATAATTCCATTCCCCAAGCAAACCGTAAAAACACCCAGTGTATCCCGCAGGGTGCATCTGGAGAAATGTGGAGCACAGCCTTTCCCCCTATTCGGCGAACGTCTGCCTGCCGACGCGTGCGTTTGGGTGTCGGGCGTGCTGCGCTTTTTCCGTTGCGACCAAATATTGGAATTCGAGTGAAAAAATATTTTTAGGCTGAAGGTAATTCAAATAGTGTTTTAAAGATGAAATTAAACTCTGCAAGCGATTCCGTGTCCCCCGCTGGTCGCACCACAGATTGGCGTGCCCGGCACCAAAAGGCCAGTTTGAATTAGGGATTTTTGATGTTGTAGGTGAAATGTGTGGTTATTGGGGCGATGAGAGGTTCCTCTAACGGCGTATTATTGTATGCTGTTTGGTGCAATTTTTGTACGTTTTCCACGTTTTCCGCTACGCACGGCGATATCTCCTTTCGATGCCTGCCACAACGTGGATGCAACATGAATGGTGAATGCAACACACTGGACATCCCAACGCCTTCCTCCTCTCCCTGCAACCATGGCTTGGGGACCCCGGAACATGCGGCGCATGGCGTTTGGATGAAGGAATGTGTTGGCCGTCAACGCCGTCAGGCAGCAAGATGCACCTTGGTGAACGGCGCAAGATGTGCGATGCGGGGACGAAGATTAGCTGCCACTACCGGCGGCAAACTTCGATGTGCTCAAAACCAAAACAATAGCAGCAGTGGGCACCGTAGTTTCACCGATTTTGGTCAAAGCGTTTGGCTGAATGCAAACTTTTGTGACATGGTTTCTCATCGATCGTCTTCCCTTTCGTATGAAACTAGCGTGGCTCACGACTCACATTGGGGCACTGATTGTGTTTCAAACTCTTTCTGTCATAGAACCGCGCGACACAATCCACAACACTGACCGCTCTCACCGTTGCATGATTGACCTTCCGTTGTCACGCCTTGTACATTGCATGATGGACAACAACACTCAGCACTCATGAAGCACAACTCATGGAAACCTGATCTGCGTTCAGCGTGTCTGCCGTAGTTGTGGGCATTCATAGAAGTTAAGCTTCGTTCCAAGACGGACATGTCATCAGCGTTGCGCAATGTCATGGTTGCCGTATGGACGTGGTGGTGTGCACCGCGTTTCTTACGCTCCTATATTTGCACTGGCATGTGAAAGAACATCCCGGAAGGTCCCTCAACAAGCATGCAAGAAAGTGTGTAGCATTCTAATGAATCATGCAGCACCGCCAATGATGGAGGCACGGTGGGACTGATGGTTCGTTCCGAGTTCGTTCCGAGTTGCTTTGTGGCAGTCCGCATTACATGTTTCACATCCACAGAGGAGCCTGGATCATGGTGCAAAAGTTCTGTTATGCGAGCCGGCATTGAACACGTGCACACAACGTTAATTCCTTTGCGATTGTTGTTCACTGTTGTGGTGGACACCATAGACGCCCCGGTTGCCGTGGAGATCGGGAAATGGACTAGCAGTAGAAAACTCCCAATGTGCTCAAGTATACGCCACGTCTGCAACACATTTTCCAGAGCGATCTAGAACTGCTTCACGAACTCTTTGATCATCGCCTCCTTGTTGTGAGAGTGTGATGAATTTGCGTAGTGTTGTTTGTCCGCACATCCTCGCCCTTTGGGGCCCACCTTTGCGGCAAACGGTTTGGTAGCCTGTTTGGCTTGCTTGAGAGGAGAGACAGCTGGGATTTGCCTGACCGGAGGAGGGGCTGTGTAGTCAACGTACCTCCGATTCCGCAACGTGGAGCGGTCCTGAATTGCTCGTACATCAATTGTGGCCTCAGCCTCCGTTCCCTTTGTTGCGGGAAGCCCTTTGGAGCCCTCGGTACTCCTCGACTTGCTGGTTGCTTGCTGCAAGGAGCTGTCGCCGGCAGGCGGCTCGAGCGATGGTAATGGCGCCTGACCCTTGGGTCTGTGATTTGGTGGCCCCATGTCGTCCGGATCGTTTCCCTTCGCTTTCTTGATGGGGGTCTTCTTTGGAATACTGATTCTCTCGGCCTTGCGCTTCCTCGTGACGTATCCTTCAATCATCAGGTTGAGGGCGGCAACCCTAGCAACCAATTTTGCCTCCTCCTTGTGTTGGAACGCCGCCAACTTCCTGTCCCTCTTGCGTTGATGCTGCTGCTACAGCTTCAACTCCTCCAAGTGTTCCGCATCAATGCATTGCACGGTCTCCGTGGTCACTGGTCAGGCAGTGCACCACATTTTCATCGCAATTTCCACCTTTCTTTGGGATGTCGGGTCCCGATCGTCCATAGCCGAAGCCAGCCGCATTGGCATTGTGGTAATTGGTATCCCAACTGTATCTATGAGCTTCGGTGACCAACGGGGGCAATCTGTAATGATGGCACCCAGCGCATTATAGATGTCCTCAAGTGTGCGGTTTGAGTGTGGCATGTACGCGAGCCCCAGCCGTGCCACACTGTCCCCGTTCTTGTCAATGCACGGCAGGTTACCTAGACGGAGCATCAGCATCACGGCCTTCAGCCAACTCCAGAACGGAGTGTCGGTGGCCATAAACAGGGGGACCGTGGAAACTGCACATGCCCATGGAGAGACCATCAAGGCGGACAAATCATGGTGTGAGGTCATTACTTCACCCTTTTTCTTCTTGTCTTCGTTGGCCAACACTCGGTCGCCAGTGCCCACATAGAGCGGAGGCGAGCGCATGAACCCGCTCTACCCCAGTGGCCCCTCGCCGAACCAGTACTTGTTCTCGAAGGTAGACGGTCTTTGGGCCAACAAAGGTCATCGGGCATGAACTCTCGACCAACTCGTGCAGCACCAGCTTCGCAAAGGGGGGGGGTCGCTTCCGCTCTCTGGCGAAGAAACACCCCGGCCCTGCTGACAATCGCCGCGGGCTCGCAAACGTTGGTATGTATCCTTGATAAATTCAACGTCTTGCTTTACAGTGGTTGGGATACTGATCTGCTCCTCTAGCGCATTGATGTCCACCAACAGGCACTCACAATACTGCACGAACTCGGCGGAGGTCCAAAAATTCGGCTGCCTCGCAATACTCTAGTCCAGGTCGGCTCCCGCTTCAAGGTTCTGCGCCCTGCAACCATTGCACGCTGGGTTTCTCCACGTAGCTTTGCCAAGGTTGGCGAGCTTGTGCAGCGTTTCCTCATTCTCTACAGATGTGTGACGGGGGACCGAGGGTGCCTGCGGACTTTCATCGAAGTCGGCGAAACTGCAGACAGCATATGCAACAACAACATACTTCGTGATGGATGGACAAGATCATTGTAGCGGTGCAGAGTGTGACGCGAGACAAGGTACTCCACCTCGATCTACTGCAGCGCCTTAGAGACATCCCCATGCGACGTTGTACCGTAATTCCGGGGCTCGGACAACCACTCGAGGAATTGTGGGCACGAACAGTCGTTAAAATTAGAGTAGTCCTTGATCAGGGCGGCGCTGAGCGCACTTTTGTGCTCCAGCTCCTTGGTAGCAGCAACCAGCAGATGTCCCTTGTTGTGCAGCTCGATAGCAGCTGCAATACGCGCGAAGCCAGTCCACGTGCGGATGCCGTCCACTTGCTGTGGGTGGAAAAGGGTGCAAAATATGTGTTCATCCGTATACTCACGTCGCATAACGGTGCCGCGCATCCATGACCATACCTCCAGCTCACGGCTCCGTCCCTCCTTGCCCGAACCAATATGGAACGTGAATTGGTCCACAATGGCAACGATATCCAGCCCAGTCAGAATGCCACATCCACTTGCATCGCCACCGCTCGGAGCGTGGGATTTGCGGACAAGGGTGTCGACCATTTCCGAAAAGTACATGTCGGTTGACATGCGCTGCAAGGGTTGGTGCAAACCCACGGCCATCTCCAGCACCCAGAGAGGGGTACCTCGCCTCGGTATTTGAAAAGTCACATGTTTCCTGTTATGCCGTATGCCTGCCTCCTCAAACTGTTCCCGCTGTTTGTCGTAATCGGCACGCAATTGATATGCCCCATTCTGCCCGCCGCTAGAGAATGGAAGATTTTCTGTGGCAACAAAAAGAGGGTAACATGTGACTTTGCTTGTTAGTCAGGTGGCCGATACTCTGGCTGGCACGACGCGGGGTGCACACACAGTCATCTCTTGGACCCGTGCAGTAACTGAGCCTCAGCGGACCGTTCCGCGTGATGGAATCCTTCACCTTCGTAAGCCGGGAACCAATGATCATGCGGCCTTACGTACTTCATCTCCGTGTCGAAGTTGACCTGCAGTATGTGGACATCCTGTGTTGACTCCACCCTAGAGACGTACGTTTAAACCAATATGGGTAATTTGGATTTTCAATATATGAACGCGTGTAAGAATTAACTTGTCAAATATTAACATGTTATCCCAATTTTGGCACATTTGTCCCGCTTTGCTTGTGCTCGTACCATGCCCATTTGACGTGTTTGCGTGGTCAAAGAGTCATCAGGTTGCTCACCCTACTCCCAACCTCCTTTTTCCCTTGTGTAGCTCTTGTTATGCCTTTCGCTCGCGACACCCTTCTCGAGCTCAATATGACGCTCACGCGTTTGGGGCAAAGAGTTTGCGGGACCCTTTGGTCTCCCAAGTTCTTGATGAGTGGGTGGCCTCATCCCCTTTGGCCAAGGCCCGGTGGTACGAGGCCACCAAGGTTGCCCGATCCCCTGTCATCCGCAGCAAACAAATAGAGGCCGTGAAGCAATATGCCTCCGTCCTCTTCCCCGCACCCGAATTGATGGCGCTACTTATGGACTTGAATGTCCCCAAGGGCGGCTTCCGGCATGCGTCGGATTACATGACCCGCCGGGGGGCCACGTACACCGCCGCGACAGGCCTCCCATTCCCCCGCTCCAGCCCTTCACGTGACCGCTTCATGGACACATGGAAGAAGTAGGTCAAGCCGCTTGCGCTAGATTGACCCGTGTCCGTGGCGGATCCCCCCACAAGCGGCCGCAGTGTCCACCGCCTCTTTGTTCGCATCAATCTTCTCCTGGAGTGTGGCCAATTTCGCCCCTTGGGCACGCTGCTCGCTCTCGATCGCCGCAAAGCGCTCCCGATCGTCAGAAGTGCGTGCTTTTTTGGGCGCTCGTTCCGTTGTGTCACCACGTGCTGCATCTACATCCATGCCCCTTTCCGCACTGTCGGCGATTTCTGGTGGTGGTGGTGGTGGCATGTATTCGTACACAGTCCACATGACACTGGATCCATAGCCTTCACCATGCAGTTTGAACATGGAAATAGGGCTGAGGAAGGATGTGCCCAGTTCTGCTGCCTCCTTGGATGCAAAGACCACTTCCGTTTTGTGTGCCTCCACCTTGCGCCACTCCCGGAAGCCCACCACGACCTTCAGTGTCGGGCACTAAAAGTGTTCATTGCCTTCCTCATCTCCGAAATCACCCCACTTGAATGCCCACGGTGCTGATGGTGTGGTTGGCGCTGTCACCGGTGTCGGTATAGGTGCAGTCGGCATCAATGGCGCAGTCGGTGTTGCGAGTGATGCCGTGGAGCTCGTGGCATTAATTAGTCCACCTTGTTGTAATTGACGTTGCATGAACACAGGTGGCAAATGTCCTTTACCTTGGCTTTGCAATTGTTGATTGAGCTCCATGGCACCTCGCAATTTAGCATTGTTGCATTTGCGTTGGACTTCGAAGCACCGGATAATGCAACTCCAATCCTTAGGGTGTGGGCAATTGTCGTGATCATGGCCATAAGCACCACAATTTTTCCACGGATGTCGAGATAAAACCTGATTGTCCGGGTTGCTGTCCTTCAGTAGAATGTGTAACTACGAAGTAATGTTTCTCTATAAATACCGCAAAAAGGAGGTAAAAAGGGGGCAAAAATGAGGAAGTGGTGGAAAACATCATTTTGGTTAAAATTGAGTATGAAATTCAAATCCGGCATGCTAAAAATACCCCCATGGCTTGGTTTCTATGTTGGAAACACCCCTGGTGGTCCCCTACCCCTACCCGCACTGTTGTCTTGTGCTTTCGAGGCCTGGTACTATGCTTCACGTATTTTACTTCCTTTTTGCGTGCGTAAAAGGGCCCTTTTGCGAGCGTAAATTGCCCTTTTTACTTACCAGGTATTTTTTCACTCGGGACGCAAAATACCACTTTTACCTACGCAAAATCCAGGTAAATGCCTGCTTTTACCCCCCCCCCCCCTTACACCCCAACACAAACCCACATCCCGGGTCCAATGCATGCCATGCGTGCAAGAAAACATGGAGGCAATTGCTGAGATCCTTCTTTGAATTGTTCCAATCATTCAGTCACACGTGTGCAAGTGGTATTCCACCACCAAAACACCAAAGTGTGCACAACGAAATTGTAAGAATGTAAGACAAACATGTAAGAAACCCTACAACTTCCCCTTACGCATCACCCTTTCACAATACTTCTTAGCTTGCCATATGCCTCTTGTCAGGTCCGAGAGGGCGGCCAGACGTTGAACCCCTTGGCATACAACCCCTAGTCCAAGTTGTCGTTCCGA
Organism: Eutreptiella sp. 'Long Island Sound 2002'; assembly: GCA_964036045.1. Lineage (NCBI taxonomy): Eukaryota > Euglenozoa > Euglenophyceae > Eutreptiales > Eutreptiaceae > Eutreptiella > Eutreptiella sp. 'Long Island Sound 2002'. The sequence goes on along the minus strand of OZ038378.1, from coordinate 43,669,878 downwards.
AGCATCTCGGCCCACCCCTTCCTCAGTGCTCGGCCTGCCCCCCGTAGGCGAGACCCCCGTTTCTTACTTCCCCCCTTGAAGCTCCTCTTCCTAATCTCACTCTTCAACGATTGATGCCTCCCCTCACCCCTGAAAGCACCGAATGCGGACAGGGTGTCCCCCACATGTAGTCCAACCAAAGGTGGGCCCACAGGGTCACCACAAACCCACAAGCTTTGTGGGCACTCCCTGTCTCGGACAAAGCAACTTTCCCCACATTCCAATCGCAAAGGTCCAACCTCCCCTCCTTCCACACAAGGTCATAGGTCAGTGCAAATTTCTCTCCCCACAAACGCCAACAAGCAGTCCATGTCATTGTAACCCCCCCCACTTGCACCCGGACTTGTAAAAGATTGTCCCCCTCCAAGTAGTCGGCAATGCAATCCCACCCTTGCCGTTTCACCCATGCCCCCGCGTCAGTTTGCTCCAAACGCAGGGCCCACGGGGGGGGCGACTACAGCCGGTCCTGATGCGACATACCCCCCAGCTATCTGTCGAAACTCGGGGGGGGGGGGGGGGGCAGAGTTGGGGGGGGGGTCCGGCCGGGGGTCGGGGGGGGTCCGGCCGGGAGTCGGGGGGGGATCCGGCTGGGGGTCGGGGGGGTCCTACCAGGGGTCTGGGGGGGGTCCTGCCGGGGGTCGGGGGGGCGGTCTGGCCGGGGGTCAGGGGGGCGTCGGATGGGGTGAGGGGGGGGGGTTAGGGTTAGGGTTGGGGTCACCGAGCTGGTGGAACCAGTCTTGGTTTTATAACCCTTTTTAGTGTCTAGGGTGGACCTACCAGGTTTAGCAGCAGCAAGCAAGCAAGCAAGCAAGCAAGCAAGCAGCAAGCAGCACGCGCGAAATGGCTAAAAATCACAACTCCGTCGTGGTGCTTCCGATTCGGGTGAAATTTTGGTGGATGATACCTATGGGTGTGAAGTACAATCACACAAAGTTTGAGCAAGAAACTCAATGGTGGCGGCCGGGAACGGGATTCGCAAGTGGCGGACCTCGGTTTCAAAAAATGCAGTTTAGGGCCTATAACAGCCATTTTTGGGCCAAAAAAGCCCTGGAACCCATTCAAAAAGGCCAAACGAAGGGAAACGGTGGGTACACTCCACGTGCGGCTTAACTTCCCCGTGTCAACGAGCTCTTTGCGGCCCTCTAACTCCATGATATGTCCCGGAAACAGCCCAAAAAGCCCCCTGAAGCTCCAAATGCCGACAGCCACAAACCAACAATAGGCCATATCTTGGGCTACATGGCTCAAAATGCGATTCCGAGGGCACCTAGTCCACCCGCAACCCCCCACTTTTTGTGGTTTCCACCCCTCAAAATTGCCCAAACGGACGCCTAGACCCCAATACCTAGGCCCACTAGGCTGCGGCAAGCTGCAAGCTCAAGCTTAAACAGGTGGGTGCCCAAATGGGTCAACAGGGTCCAGTAGGGGCAAAAAGATGACTTTTCTCAAAAATGATCCTAGACCATGTGCGACGCTAAAACAAGTGTTTTTGGACTGTTTTGAGGTTGTGGTGGCACATTTTGGTCCTCCGAAAACCCCCAAATGCCTTGAAAATGGGTTGTTTTGGTACCCAAAATGGGTCAAAAATGGCTCAAAAACCCATTTTTCCAAACTTCATCCTAGACCATTTGGGGTGCACAAACGGGTGGAATGAGCCCATTTTGAGCCCATTTTGGGGCATTTTGGCCCCTCAGAAGACCAAAAAGCCTTGAAAGTGGGCCTTGTGGTGATGGGGTTCACTTGCATGTTGATTTCACTTTGTCAAGAGTCATCAATGTGTGAATCATTCTTGATGTCCCTCACCAGTTAGAGCTGATGTTCCCTCCCCCACTAGCTCAGTCCCAATATTCAGTCTTGATTAGGGTTTGGGTCACCCAGCTGGTGGAACCAGTCTTGGTTTTATAACCCTTTTTAGTGTCTAGGGTGGACCTACCAGGTTTAGCAGCAGCAAGCAAGCAAGCAAGCGAGCAAGCGAGCAAGCAGCACGCGCGAAATGGGTAAAAATCAGATTTCCGTCGTGGTGCTTCCGATTCGGGTGAAATTTTGGTGCATGATACCTATGGGTGTGAAGTACAATTACACAAAGTTTGAGCAAGAAACTCAACGGTGGCGGCCGGGAACGGGATTCGCAAGTGGCGGGCCTCAGTTTCAAAAATTGCAGTTTAGGGCCTAAAACAGCCATTTTTGGGACAAAAAAGCCCTGGAACACATTCAAACTGGCCAAACAAAGGGAAACGGTGGGTACATTCCACGTGCGGCTTGACTTCCCCGTGTCAAGGAGCTCTTTGCGGCCCTCTAACTCCATGATATGTCCCGGAAGCAGCCCAAAAAGCCCCCAGAAGCTCCAAATGCCGACAGCCACAAACCAACAATAGGCCATATCTTGGGCTACATGGCTCAAAATGCGATTCCGAGGGCACCTAGTCCACCCGCAACCCCCCAGTTTTTGTGGTTTCCGGCCCTCAGAATTGCCAAAACAGACGCCTGGACCCCCGTACCTAGGCCCACTAGGCTGCAGCAAGCTGCAAGCTCAAGCCCAAACAGGTGGGTGCCCAAATGGGTCAACGGGGTCCAATAGGGGCAAAAAGATGACTTTTCTCAAAAATGATCCTAGACCATGTGCGACGCTAAAACAAGTGTTTTTGGACTGTTTTGAGGTGGTGGTGGCCCATTTTGGTCCTCCAAAAATCCCCAAATGCCTTGAAAATGGGCTATTTTGGGACCAAAAATGGGTCAAAAATGGGTCAAAAACGCATTTTTCCAAACTTCATCCTAGACCATTTTAGGTGCACAAACGGGTGGAATGAGCCCATTTTGAGCCCATTTTGGGGCATTTCGGCCCCTCAGAAGTCCAAAAAGCCTTGAAAGTGGGCCTCGTGGTGATGGGGTTCACTTGCAAGCTGATTTCACTTTGTCAAGAGCCATCAATGTGTGAATCATTCTTGATGTCCCTCACCAGTCATAGCTGATGTGCCCACCCCCACCAGCTCGGTCCCAATATTCAGTCTTGATTAAGGTAAGGGTTAAGGTTAGCCCTAGGGTTAGGGTTAGCCCTAGGGTTAGGGTTAGGGTCACCGAGCTGGTGGAACCAGTCTTGGTTTTATAAGCCTTTTTAGTGTCTAGGGTGGACCTACCAGGTTTAGCAGCAGCAGCAGCAAGCAGCAGCAAGCAACAGCACGCGCGAAATGGGTAAAAATCAGATGTCCGTCGTGGTGCTCTAGATTTGGTTGAAATTTTGGTGGATGATACCTATGGGTGTGAAGTACAATCACACAAAGTTTGAGCAAGGAACTCAACAGTGGCAGCCGGGAACAGGATTCGCAAGTGGCGGACCTCAGTTTCAAAAGCTGCAGTTTAGGGCCAAAAACATCCATTTTTGGGCCAAAAAAGCCCCGGAACACATTCAAAACGGCCAAACAAAGGGAAAAGGTCGGTACATTCCACGTGCGGCTTGACTTTCCTGTGTCAACGAGCCCTTTGCGGCCCTCTAACTCCACCATATGTCCTTGAAACAGCCCAAAAAGGCCCCAGAAAGCCCCAAATCCTGTGCAGAACGGCTGGCGACATCCACAAACCAATAATAGGCCATATCTTTGGCTACATGGCTCAAAACGCGATTCCCAGGGCACCTAGTCCACCACCAATCCCCCACTTTTTGTGGTTTCCACCCCTCAGAATTGGCCAAACGGACGCCTAGACCCCCATACGTAGCCCCAGAAGGCTGCGGCAAGCTGCAAGCTCAAGCCCAAACACGTGGGTGCCCAATTGGGTAAACAGGGTCCAATAGGGGCAAAAAATGACTTTTTTCAAAAATGATCCTACACCATGTGTGATGCTAAAACAAGTGTTTTTGGACTGTTTTGAGCTTGTGGTGGCCCATTTTGGTCCTCGGAAAATCCCAAAATGCCTTGAAAATGGGCTGTTTTGGGACCAAGAATGGGTCAAAAATGGGTCAAAAACACATTTTTCCAAAACTCGTCCTAGACCATTTGGGCCGCACAAACGGGTGAAATGAGCCCATTTTGAGCCCATTTTGGGGCATTTTGGGGCATTTTGGCCCCTCATAAGTCCAAAAAAGCCTTGAAAGTGGGCCTTGTGGGGAAGGGGATCACTTGCAAGCTGATTCCACTCTATCAACGGCTTTCAATGCGTGACTCATTGGTGTCCCTCACCATTCATAGTTGATGCTCCCTCCCCCACCAGCTTGGTCCCAATATTCAGCCTTGATTAGGGTTAGGGTCGCTATTAGGGCCTGCAGCCCTCCTATAGCCCAAATATGAATTCTCTATAAAATTTTGAGCATTTTGAGTATAAACACATAGTATGAAAAAAAAAATGGCGCCTTTGGCGCCGGACAGTTTTCTCTAGGGACACTTGCTGGTGGCCGGCCCGGCACCACTATCTTTCAAAACCCGGGGGGGGGGGGGGGGGGGCTGGGGGGTGTCGCATACAAGGACCGGGCCCGGCCGCCCCCCCCGTGGCAGGGCCTTCTTTCCCACCTTCTCTTGCTCACAATCTGTTGCCGTGGCCGTACGGCTCTCAACCCTGATGTCATCCCCAAACCACTGCACCCAAACCAATGCCCTCCCCTTCGTCCACCCATGGTGATGCATAAAAGCCTTAACCAACCCATTGCCCGCACAATGCACCAAACGGTGCACCCCATGGAGCCCAAAGTCGGGGGGTCTTTTGAAAAGGAGGACTGCTGGCAATGTCACCCCCCCCATTGCCAAACCTTGAGCAAAATTGAGATTCCCTGCCCTAACGCACCCAAACAATGAAGACGGTCCCCCCCGCAAAGCCAGCACACATGTGCAAAAGGGTGTTTACACTTGAAATTGCGACACCCTGAGAGGGCAACTTGCGCTTTGGTGTCAGCTATGATCACACACACAATGGGAGTTGCAAACCCTCGCTCATTCAAAAGTTGCATCTCATTCACAGCCAACACATCAAGGTTCAAATTCTCCTGGTGGGCTAGGTCGCGAAGACTTTGGGTGGTCTCCGAGCCCTGGAGTAGCACCCATGAACCCAAAGGCAGACGGCTCCCCAACTCCCCTACCGCAAAGTGCTCAAAGGAGTGTTGCCAAAGTTTGGTGCCATCAATGGAAATCCCCACCAAAACTTGGTTACCTTGTGTTACCGGGGGGTTATGCTGCCACATAAGCTGCAGGTTCTCCTTCAGATTGACCCTGGACCCAATCAAATCACTACCGCCGGGAGTATGCAACACGAATTCAATGGGGTGGGGGGCACGCAAGATCTTTCGCATGGAGATGATTTTCACCGAAGGGCAATACCAAGTGGATGTTGACCGGCTGTACTGCAGACGCCGCACACTTTGCCCCTCCTTCCTCGATTCCCACAACACGGCCATGGCATTCAACTCCAAAACGAGTTGATGATCCGTGGGGACATCCGTGTACACGTCCACCACGTTCGTAACCCCACTCCGCATTCTCACATGTCAATCCTTCCCCATAATATCACGCATCGCACGCTGCAAGCTGTTGATCCGTTCACCACGGCCTTTGCGATTGCCCTGGGCCAAGTGGTGCAATTGCCACGGATGCTGCGGCATAATATAGAAAGAACACCTGGGACGCATGTGGCACAAGCGCGTTGCACTGCAGGTAACCCTTGGCGCCTGTATGAAAGGTAGTTTTGTTCATCATAAATCGTTTTATGAAATATGAACGGATTTTGCTCTTGCTAGGGTACCCATGGGCCATGTTCGTTCAAAATTGGGGGGGTTGGGTCACCAGCCTTGGGGTGAGTTTTTTTTTTCTGCCGGGGGTTTTTTGGAAAAATTGCCATTTTTGCCGGTTTTTGAAAATTATGAAACCCTCCTCCCCTGTTCATAATTCGGTTCATAATTCAGTTCATAATTCAGTTCTCGTTTTATGAACGCGCAGAGCGTTTTATGATCGCGTTTTATGAACGCATTTATGAACAGCAGCACAAGCACACAAAAATCGCTCAGGCTTCAATCTTTCTTGTACTTGCTTGTGCTTGCTTGTCCTTGCAGGTTCATGCCGCCCTACACCTCAGGGCTGGGGCCCGTTGGGTCCTCCCAAAGGGGGGCCGTGGCCTAGGTTTTACCTCCATCTGGGGCCTGGGCATGGGTTTGGGTTGGTGCTTTGGCTGCGGGTTTGGGCGAGGGGTGCGCTGGGGCATCCACCTCCATGGGGGCGGCCTGAGAGGCAGCTTTGGGCTCGGGCTGAGGAGCCTGCTTAGCCTCAGGCTTGGGTTCAGGTTTGGCTGGCTTGGGGGCCGGCTCAGCCGGCGGGTTAGCGTCCGGTTTGGGGTTAGACTTCTTTTTGGCCTTGGCCTTGGCCTTGGCGGCCCTGTCAGCCTTTTGGATCTCCCAATGGGTCACTGCTGCAGCATGAGAGGCATACAACAGATGCCTCTCAACCCGAAACATCTCCTTTTCCCCCGGGTATTCCACCCACACCTTCCCACCCCCCCCTGCCACAACCGAGGGTACAACCCCGGGTAGACACCATCGTTGTAGGGCACATACACCTGCTCACCAAGCAGGGGGTTAGGTGACTCATCCCCCTCCAAAGAGGGGGGCTCCTCGCGCCGCTTTTGCTGCGCCTGCTTCCCCTTCCCCTTCCCATGGGGACGGGGGAGTGCCTGGTCCGACGACGAGCTGCTGCCCGATTCGAAGGACTTGCGCGCCGGTGGGCGCTTCTTGCTTTGCGGGGGTTTGGGGGGGGGCACGGCAGGGGGTTTGGGTTTCTCGGCGGGGCCGGGCTTTACTGGGGAGGCGCTGCGGGGGCTGGGCGGGGTGGGGACGTTCATCCCATAGCTGGACATCAGGATGTCCTCGTCCGAACACCCCTCCCACCCCAACTCCCCCAGGGCCGCCCAGCAGGGGGTGTTGGCCGCCCACGTGTCCGTCAGGCGGCGGGAGCGCTCCCACTCCCGCAGCCCGGACATGATGGCACACCCCCGCTGGGGGTTGAGCAGCAGCAGCTGGTACAGGGCGGACAAGGCGATGGTGAACTCCGCGGTGCCCAACTTGTACCGGATGCGGACCCCCGCGACGTCCGCCGGGTTCACTTCCACGTCCACGACCTGTGACAGTGCCATTCATAAATGCGTTCATAAAACGCGTTCATAAATCGCGTTCATGGTTCATAGACGGGCAGTGCAGGAATTATGAATTATGAACGCGGAATTATGAACGAATTATGAACGCAAATACCTCGGAATCCGGCTCTGGTCCGATGGTCCCCATGGCGCCCAGGGAGGTCCGCACGTTTGCCGATGCACTGGGAGGGGCGCCCGGGGCGGCGCCGGTGGGGCCTGCGGTGCTGCTGGTGGCCGGGGCTACCCGGGCAAGGAGCTGGGCGGGGCGGGTGATGGTGAGGCCCTCCACGGCCCCCTCGTACGAGGCCTCCCGCGCCGGGTCATACACCCCCCCCAAAATGGATTCCCACTGGGGGATGGACTCCAACTTGCGCCCGGTGCGCTGCAGCTTCACCAACCCCCGTTCCTCCCCGCGGAGGAACATCAGCTCCCAATGGGAGCTCCGCATCAAGCGTCTCCCCGGCGCCGAAAAAACTTTGGCCTGCGTCAAATCGCCCGCCCCAATTATTTCGGGGACGGGGGACAGGTGCTTTCCCGCCAGGGGCTTCCAAGCCCATGCCCCCCCCCCCCCCCCCGTACCGCCAGGCGCCACCCTCCCCCTTGTTGCACATGCGGTGCCGCAACATGCGCTGGAATGCCCAGCGCGGTGTGACGTAAGTCACACCAATGCTCAAAAAAAGGGGGCATCGGGGGAGTACCCGCTGTCCAGCGCCCCTTGCGCCAAGGGGAGGGTCAGCACCAGGCGCTGGTTGGCCTGGGTGAGGCCCCCGGCATGGCCTACCTTGCCCCGCAACCAGGGGGTCGGAACCATAACCCCCTCCCCCCCCCTTGCCCCCTCCCCCTCCAATGCCACGTCCTCGACCTCGGCCTTCACCTCCTAGATGTCCTCCGAGGCCTCCTCCTCCTTCAACCCCCCCCCCCCCGCTGCCTCCTTCTTCTTCTTCTTCTCCTCCCTCTTCTTCTCCTTCTTCCTCTTCTTCTCCTCCTTCTTCTTCTCCTTCTTCCTCCTCTTCCTCTCCTCCGCCGAGGAGTCTGTCGAATCCTCACTCGAGGAGTCGGCGGCGGGTCGGGAGGCGGAGGCGGGGTGAGCGCCGTGGGGTTGGGGCTGGGCTTGAGGAGGCGGAGGAGCTTGAGGTGGAGGTTGAGGTGGAAGATGAGCTTGAGGATGCGGAGGAGGCGCAGGAGCTTGAGCATGGGCTGCCAGTCGCTCCTCCTGTGGACATGGGGGACACTGTTCATAATTCGTTCATAAAAGCCGTTCATAATTCATCAGTTCATAAATCGGTTCATAATTCATTTATGACGGCAGTTTCGGTTTTATGAACGCCGAATTATGTACGCAATATGAACGCGACAGACAGCATACCACCAGCGCCAGCGTCGCCCTCTGGCTCTCCTCCAGCAGTTTCCTCATCTCGGCGGCGTCCATGGATTGGCTAAGAATAAGATAGTTGGGTCGCAGAGGGTGCGTGTGTGGGGGGTGCGTGGGGGGTAGTGCTTAGAAGTGAAGCGGTGGTGCACGCCGCGGTGTGTGGGGTGTTGTAGTGCAGCAACGGCAGGTCAAAGGTTAGAAATCACCATTCCCAAACCTGCTGGACTACCATTGCTTCCCGTTCCACTGCACTCTTACCCGCACCCCCACCCCTAGCACTATGCCAATTGCATCCCTTCTTCAAAATGTAATTTACGCTCTCCACAACGACCCGTGACACATCAGCCAATCCCACCCCACATGCATCCGCACTCTCGAGCATGGCATCACAGTCCTCTTCAAGGAACAACAAATAGTGCGACCCCAACTCCCCGCAGCAATGTTCCCAAAACGCAGCAGCAACAGGTCGGCACGAAGGGCGCGGCACAACCGGAATCGGCGAGTACAAAGTGCGTAGCAATGTTCGCAGCCCCACAACCGCTTGCCACGTGGGGTCCTCCTCGACGTATGCAAGCAGCGGCCCAATCTGCTCCCAGGCCCAGAACAGGTTGTGGGCCTCCTCACCGTCCGGTGCGTTGTGCGCCCCCAAACGCACGCCACACTGGTTGCGGTACAAAATCTTCTGCACCTCCCCTGCAACCTCAGGGGGATGATTTCCCACCTGGGCCTCCCGGAAGGCCACGAAGAGCCTCCCGAAGGCCGTGCAACAGTGCAAAATGCACAAAAATATCCGGTTTCCGGCTATGACCAGTAGTGGCTTGCCGGTGCATCCTGCCGCATCAAAACATTTGCGGGTCATCAGATAGCGACGATGATTGTTCGCATCTGATCGCGTTGTCCTCCGAGAAGCGATGCCAGTCCACTGCTTGGCCGTGTTGTCACGCACGGCCTCGTTGAAAATGCTCCCCAATTGGGGAGCCACGCTAATGCCTAGCAGCCGCCGGAGCCACGGCTGGTCCCCACCAAGGAGGACTTCTGCCGGCACCCAGCTGTTGCACCAGTAAACATCTTTGAGGTCAATGATGGACTGCACGCCCTGTGTTCATAAACGGTGTTCATTATTCGTGTTCATAAAACGCGTTCATAATTAATAAATGGGCAGCACGGGGTTTTATGACGGGAGTTCTCGAGTTATGAACACGCGAATTATGAACAACTTATGAACACGAAATTGCAGACTACAAAGCTATAGCACCTGAGCCCAAATTTGGCCCAGGGCAACCATATCCTTGTCCCCCGTGACGGCCATGCCGATGACCCATAGGAAGGTGGGTGTACGCGCCTTTAGCCCATGGTTCAATAGCCCCACCGATAGCTGCGACCAACTGCTACCGGCGCAAGGAGACCCGTCACCTCGCACCACAAAGGTGAGGGGGCGGGTCCAGTCAATAGACTGGCAAAGTGCCGGCCGGGATTGCACGTATTGTGCCCACGACCGCAGGGGCCTGCAGCGACCCGACGATGGGTGGTCGGCACATTCCACGGGGGGGGACAACGCAAGCGGAGCGGTCAATAACTTCCACGTTGCGTCAAATTGATCCCGTGTGGGGATGGGCCGTGGGAAGGGCAGTCCCGTGCGGGCGGTGTACGCGTCGCCCCGGCGGGTGATGTACTCAGACAACACCCGGAAGCCGGAGCGGGGTGCACCCAACTCCAAAAAGAGCCATATCAGATAGGGTGCGGGAAAGAGGGCCTCCGCATACGTACGGATGGCCTGCACCTTGGTTTTGCGGACTGCCGGGAGGGGAGCGTGGTCCATTGCCTCCGTAAAACGGGCCCGGATGAGGGGGGACGGTGACATCCATTGTTCCATCAAGTCGGAACACTTGCTGTCCCGAAGACTGGTGGCACCACTGAGCCGAACAAGCATCATGTTCAGCTCCCTGAAGACGGAGGGAGGGTAAGACATAACAAAACCTGTGGACAAAGAAGCGTTCATAAAAGCTGTTCATAATTCATGGTTCATATATGACCTGTTCATATATGAAATATGAATTATGAACAATACTACTTTTCATACAGGTACCAAAGGAAGAGACACAATTACCGGGTTTTTGCGTGCGTAAATGCGCCTATTTGCGTGCCCAACCTACTTTCGTTACCAACGCAAAAAGGGCCTTTTGCGCACGCATAAGGGTGCTTTTGCGTTCTTGCTCGAAAAACAGTCGACGCGCAAAATGTGCAATTGGCGCACGCAAAAGGGTTTTTTTGCGTCCCAGGTGCAAAGTGTGCAGGCGCGCAAAAAGGGGCCTTTTGCATACGCAAGAATGGGATAAAACAAGCATGTGCAATGCCATGGCACCGTGTGGGTCAGAGGTATGCATGCTACACTCGCACACGTATCGCCCCGGTTTCGAACCTTACGCACTCGAAAATTGAAACATGTGTGCAGGCCATTGAAGAACCCTGCGAAGAAGTTAAAAAGGTTGAAGATCAATGAAAAATTCAACTTGAAGAACCGCAACCACCCAAACAGGCGCCGACGACAGGCAAGCAGCAGAAAACCCAGCGGTGACCCTCACTTTTGAGATGAATGACAGATTGACGTTGAAAATAAATGAATGACAGCGACTCAATTCCCCCCAAGCCCACCGGTGACCCTCACTTTTCAAACGAATGACACATTGACGTTGAGTATAAATGAATGACAACAACACAATTCCCCCCAGGCCCACCGTTGACCCTCACTTCTGAAATGAAAGACACGTTGGCGATAAAAATAAATGAATAACAACAACACATTTGCCTCCGGGTGACTTCCAAGTCACCAATCACCATGTCCCACCTACACCGTCACCATCCAATCACCATCTCCGACCAATACCATCACCATCCCATCACCATCATCCACCAACACCGTCACCATCCGATCGCCATCTCCCACCAACAACATCACCATCCGATCACCAACCCCCACCAACAACATCACCATCGGATCACCATCACTCACCAATGCCATCACCATCTGATCACCATCTCCCACCAACACCATCACCATTCGATCGGCATCTCCCACCAACACCATCATCATCCAATCGCCATCTCCCACCAACGACATCACCATCCGATCACCATCTCCCAACAACAACATTACCATCCAATCACCATCACTCACCAACACCATCACCATCCGATCATCCTCAGGGCCTCGGTTGCCCCTTTCTTCCTCGGCAGCCGGAGGATGTCTCCGATCTCGTACTTCTTCATCAGGCGGTCCACCGCCTCTGCAGAGGATGGAGGGGGCATAGACTCCTTGTCGGCTCGCCTGAGGCAGTCCTCCAGCAGAGCTTTGGCTATTGCTGCTTGCTGCACTCCCGTACGCAACTCTACGGCACACTGCGTCAGCCAGGCCTTGTCCTCCTCGACACTCGTGTCCTGCACAGGCTCAGGAGCAGTGCGCTTCGTCCCAAGCTGCCCACGCCCAGCCTCTAGCTCGTCCAGCAGCTTCTTCTCCCGGGTTCGCCAAACCGATTCCGACTTGCTAGCTATGCCACGCTCCGCCAGCAGCTGGCTGTCCCGCTCCTTAAGCAGCTCATCGGCCCGTTGCCTCTTGCGACGCACAGTAACGAGCTCTGTGTCGCGGTCCGCCACCTACTCCTCCAGCAGCCTCACCTTCCCCTTCAGCAACTCACTCTCCGACTACAGCCGCAGCATCTCCGGGGTTTGCCCGGCCGGAGTGACACCCGGCACCTTTCCGGGCGCCTTGGGGGGGGCGGCCGCGGGTCCTTTTCCCAGGGACCACAAAAGATTTTTTTCCAGGAGAGGATTCCGACGCCACATCCTCGCCCTAGGCCAGCATCCGTGCCTCAGCCTCCACCTTCCGCGACATGTCGCTCCGCGCTTCCTTCTGCCTCCTCGGCCAAAAGGCTTCCACCCTCGCAGTGAGTGCTGCCGTTAGCGCCACACCACCAACCTCACGTGTTCCTGGCAGGACACCTCCAGTTTCAGTGAGTGGCACCCCACGCGAATTCTGCAACTGGCCCAGCTTGTCCTGGGTGCACAGGAGGGCCCACGTGTGCGAGCTGGGTGGCCGCATGTACGAGAAGGGAACGAGGAACACTTTCTCCTCTTTCCCCTTCTTGTGGATCACCCAAAACGGGCAAAACAACGTCACCGGCGGACCTGCCACCTCACGTCGAGACCCACCACCGGTCTTGGCACCCAAGGGCCGCACCGAAATGCCTCGGGAGATCTTCCAGTGGAGGATCCCAGGACGATCCTCCAAAAAAGCCGTTCCCGCCTCCACATTGGCAACCTTGCCATACCCATGCACGTACCGGACGTCGAAATAACCGACTTCCGGAAACGTCACCAGATCAGCGGCTTAACGAGCAGCGCCGCTGTCTCCGGGTTGGGGTCCAGCACCATCTCGGGCGCCAAACACAGCACTGCTGTCAGCGGGCCCGGGATCCACCAACGCGAAGGGCAAGAAGTTCACGGGAATCTAAAAGAGATGAAGGCAATGCATGAATTTACTTGAATTTTGCGTGCGCAAATGACACATTTTGCGCCCTGGGTTCAGATTAGATGAACGCGCAAATACATGAATTGACGCACGCAAATGACCTTTTTTTGCGTCACAAGTTGAAATCAGGCACCGACGTAAATACGCCATTTTGCGTGCATAGATATCCAAATCTTGCTTCGACACAACATTATTTTAGCGAATGCCTAGGGACAAAGTGCTTGGCACACACACACACCTATTGCAAAGCCCCAATCCATTTGACGGAACCTGTGTTTTTCACCGTTGCCGCATTTTGAGTAGTCCCCAAAATTTTTCAATACCTCAAAGACCCGCTGCAAAGTAATAGGGCGGCGGCGCCCAGGGGGGGTGGATGGGTTAACACAAGGAAGCTGCAAAAGAGCGTGTTTTGGTGAGGAGAAGAAGCGTGAAACTGAGTGGTGATAATGGTAGGAAAGGGTGTTGTTTGGGGAGTGTATGAGATAGCAACCTCCATAGGAGGTTTGCAGAAAAAAAAGTTTTTGGGCCCGGAGTTTGTTGTTTGAAAAAGGTTAGGACATGCCACGTTGGGGCATGACCTATTTTGCATTCTCGCCATGCGTATAGCCAATGCGCAAACCATGCATTTTACGCGCGCAAAAACGGGGTAATTACACACCTTCTCCGGACATGGGCATTTGTATTCCTTCTTGTTGTTGGAGTATTTGACCTTGCCGTCCGACTCGGCTTGCATGCTGGGCATGGAAGCGGTATAGTGCATCGCCATTGAAGCCCAATGCATCTCACTGGCGCTGGCTGCGCGCGTGAGCACCAAGCTGCTGGGGCAGAACCCAAAGTAGATGCAGCCGGGGGCGACGGGACCCGCACCATGTTGTCCGCCATGGGAGGGGGGATCCACCACCGATGCATGGTACTAGGGCATCGAGCACTGCTCGGCATTCTCCTCCTCTGGCCCAAGTCCCTTCATCGTGAATGGGCACACGCTAATGGCAGCGGTCCCATCCCCAGTCGCAATGACCCACACGTCACCCATGCAGGGGACTTTCTTCTCCGTCCCCGGGGGTGTTTTCAGGGGCGCCGACCAACTCAACCAGGTGGTGGGGGTGGTGGGGGCAGGTGGTGCAGGGGGCTGCAAATCGCTGCCCGCACAGGTTGCCGGGGGGTGCTCCTCCGCCTGTCCCACCTCAGGTACCTCCGGCTCAGCGAACATCAAGCCGGGGACATTCTCCGGTTCCACCACATTTGGGGGTGTGCGGAATTTTTCCGGCACAAAGGGGAAAAAATCGTCTTCCCCGGCCCGCCAGCTCCACGATGGATCAACGTTCCGTCCATCAGCAAAACAGTGCCACGCTTTTGCTGGACAACGTGCCACGTGTTGGACGTGTGGTAGCCATGCCTCGTCCCCGGTGCAATTTGCAAAGATTTTTCTGGGGGATAATCCTGCACGGATATGAAAACCACCCTCGTGTCCGCGGCACCCCGCAACGTAAGCATGAAGTCGCAATGCGGCCATTCATTGCCCATCCAGGGGGGGGGCTCCTTCCGTTCCTCCAACCGGGGCTCCCTGTCCTCCAGGTCATCTAGCACCGGGAAAAGGTTCGCCAAAATGCGCAGCAAATGCCACTTGCATTCCGAGGGGAGCCACTTGTTCACCGTTCCCGGGGCAGTTTGCCGGCGCCCACCACCTTGGTTGTGGCCTTGAAGAAAAATGTTTTCCCAATTCTCCTCTCATTGCAACTGCAGGGCACACAAATGATCCACGGGGTTCCAGTGGCAGAATGTCCTCCACCAAACGGTAGCTTGTGGCCTCATACTCCTCGGGGATCCTAGAGGGCGGATCCGGCAACAGATGCCGCGACACATGGTATTTCTGTGCAATGTCTGGCGATGGACAACCCATACCGAGCGTAAAAAATGCATCCTACGCTACAAAGGTTGTCGGCTGTGTCAAATCAGGGATGGCCGGTCCTTTCAAAGTCTCGCGCCGACCCATGGACTGAATCGCTCCGTAGGCCGACCAGTCCGAAAACTTGGACTGCCGAAAAATAATGTGCCTGTCGGTATTGAGGCGCGCTTCCCAATGTTTCACCTTGCCGGGGTCTCACCACATCCGTCGTTGACCGGCCTCCTTTTCCCGATCCGCATCCGGCACATGGTACACCGACACATATTGCCGTTGGGGGCCTTGGGCACGTTGCATCATGGCAAACAATGCCATTACCGTCTGTGCGCTAAGTGGCAGGATTATCCCTATTGGGGCAGGGCTCACCAGTGCTAGGCCCAGAGCAAAATTGCTCAAAACTCCCTTACTCAAAGCAACTGGACCGGCCTGCAGGTTGACCCTCAACAAATAATAAATCAAGGGTTCACCGTTTTCCTACTGCAATTTTTGCAGCCGCTCTCTCACACAACAAACACCCTTGGGGGTAGCCGGCAACCCCTTAATCTCGTTCACCGAGAGTGCACAATCCAACAAATGGATACCGGTTCCCGCCACATTTTCCACACTTACCACCTTCGCATACTCATCAACAACCTCCTTGGTGGGCACGTGCGTAGTGCGGGCGGGAGGGGCGGGCTTGGGCGGCGGATGCGGGTCCCCGGGGGCTTGGACAGCGGCCTTGGCTTTGGGGCTCTTGCAAGGCATGTCCCATGAAAGAGAAGCCGCTAAGAGTGAAGAGGCAATTACATGGATTTTGCGTGCGCAAAAGCCCTAATTTGTGTCCGCAACGGAATTCACGTGACAAGTAAATACACCCTTTTACGTGCGTACATGACCCTTTTTGCGTCCGAGCTAAACTTATGGTAACCATACAAATACACCCTTTTACACGCGCAAAAAGCCAGTAAAGGACAATAATTGCATGTACAGGGGAGTGGTGTGGTGCGGGACACGTAAAAGTGGCAAAACACCTCCGTTTTCACCCATATTTCAACCTATTTGCACACAAAGGTATCCGTTACACATGCTAAGGGAGAGCAAGGCGAGCAAACACGCACAAGGCAAGTTCTTGAATTTTTCCCCCCATTTTACCTGGTTTTTACCTGGTTTTTACCTGACAAACACTTTGGGCCTTTACTTCGTAGTTACATGGTACTGGTTCTATCCGCATTGATTGCAGAAATAGTTTTGGGCTTGTGGGTAGGAGTTTGTCCCTGATCCGGTCATTCGTGAAAAAGATTGCATTGTGTAGTAAGTCTTTTATGCCGCTGTGGAGTAAAGGCAGTGCAAATACTTGTAAGCAGTCGGGGAGAGAATATGCGACAATCTGAGAATTTTCGGTTGAGAATAGGAATGGCCGGACCCCCCCGCCCTCCCTCCCTCCCGCCAACTCACGTCGGTGGCCCCACAGTCCCTTCTGCGCCCGTGTACCCCCGCAGCCAAAGACAGAAGCACCAAATAAAGACCAGCATCCTCAACACACTGCATCTCCTTTCGAAAATCTGTAACATTGGATGGTTTACAAATAAGCAAGAACCAGCAAAACTCATCGGCGGTACATTGAAACCATTGGCTGCAAAGTAGAGAACAAAATGATAGTGTATCTCACGTTTTGCAATATGCCTTTCGTCTTGCTCATGTTTCTCCTACTCCTGCAACCGGTCATGGCACTACATGCTTACGTTTCGTGTAACGCGGTGAGGTCATTTTGGAACCTTACAACGAGTCAGCCAACTAGATTTACGGATTGCAGTAGTGGCTACAATGTCCAACTTGGTCTTCAAAGGGTGACAATTGGCGCCATATTGGCGCTACGCAAAAAAAAAGTACGAAAAAACGACTTTTTCCAAAACCAGCCAAATCGGGTCTGCAGCGCAAGGCAACACAACACGGTCGACGTGCCGAGTAAATCACAACTACGCTGATCTATTGATTCGTCGTCTTACAAGCAAGCAAACACGCAGCAGAAAAGAACGAGGTTGCAGCCACAGAGGGTCGTTTTGGGTTTCCGGCGGTCCCGATGACGGAGTTGAGAATGGGAATCGCCGGAGCCCCCCCCGCCCCAAGAGTTCTCAGATTGTCGCTCATTCTCCCCCTGTCACCACCCAAGGGATTGTGATGTTTCGTGAGCAGATACGCCGCGCACTTGGTGTAACGCAGGTGTTGAAATTCTTTCAATTTGTCGTTGACAGCCCCTTCCTCGTCAGGTGGCAGTAATATGGGCAGATGGACGTGCACGGCTCCAAAACATTAGAGCAAATACACAAAACAAAGGTCGCGGGCACATAAGCAAACGAAAGACAAACTCGTTAGTGGCCGGCCAAAGGCTGAAGTATAGAAAACCACAAGGAAGGCAAAGTCTGGTTTATTCCCATGCACCATGGGCAAGGCTTCCTTCATCTGGCACGCATACAAACATGCCCATACACCCTAGTTGTTCGCAACACCGTGTAAGACTGCGGGCTGCTTTGGTCCCCGGGCCATCTCGTGTCGACTCTCCCTCGTGGTTCGGTACTTCGCCCATACACACACACTCATACCCCAACTCGGGCCTTTCGTTTGTCTAATGCTTAACGGCAATCAAAAAAAACAATGCAGCCACGCCTTCGAAAAAGGCGAGCACACATCAAAACATACAACAACAACATGCTGCCAATTATCACGAAAATCCAGAGATATCGAATCAAAAACCGAGATCCGTAAAAAAGGAAGACCCACCCCCATACCTTGAGACCACCTGCCCATGTACACAACAGATCATGCATGGGCTGGTGTCATTTGGAACCAATGCACTTCCTTGCTTGACGGATCCATGCATCCATCTGGTTCAGGGGAAATATCATGACCAGTCTGTAATTTTCCCAGCAGCGGCGAAAAGATGGTTTCCACCACGACTGCGGATATCCACCCAACACAAGGTTCCACACAAGGGACTGGAGGTAATCAACAACGTCCTGTGTGGACCAGGCGTACCACAGTGACTTAGAAAAAAGCGAAGGAAGCAAAGAACGCCATACAAGTTGTGCATTAGGGGAGAGCGGATGCACCCATCGCCTCCATTCCCCGTCGACAACCTGTTGCAGGCAAGAGCTAGTGCCTTTGAAAAGTAGCGAAAATCCGACCCCTGGGAGTCCTGTGCGAATCATGCCCTGCCCCCATACTACAACTGCTCCGTGCTCTTCCCACTTCAGGCATAGCTGATAGATCGCGCGAAGGAGGGCTGCGCACGCAAACTGGAAGGCAGGTCGAATTGATAGGGAATGTTGGCAAACGCCACATAGACATTGTCTCTGTACCTACTAAGCAGTACGAAAGGACGTGGTGGGAAGCCAGACAGCCGCTGAAACTGGTAAGCGGTCTGCAAAGGGCACACAGGAGGGTTCAAGATTTCGCCCACCACACCTTAAGATGGGCCAAAGCATTTAAAGAACTCCCCCACCTTGCCCTTTTGCCTGTTTGGGGTGTGTCGAAGAATTGTCGCCACACGGCCACGGGCAGAACCATCCCTGGGAGTGCAGGAAGCGACCACAACGTCAGTGCCGTTTACAGACATTGAGGTGATGAGCCTATCCAAGGGTTCCCACCAGCCCCGAAAACCCTGGTCTGATAAGGCAGGCTCAGACACCAAATGTGACTGCAGAGAGGCCATAGCAAGGCCCTGTACTCGCATGGTGGTTGCACGTCGGGGGGCCACTGAAAAATCAGATGTCTCTGCAACGGACACAGAAATGGACATATGTACAATCGGGGGTGACAAATCGTCCCACTCCTTCGGTGGGGCATCAATAATCTCTTGCCAACGGGCACTGGCTGCACTGCGATGCTTGTCTGAGAACACTCAATGTTCTTTCCAGATGGCCCGGATCTCGGCGGCCTGTGCTGAGATGAATCCCCCAATGGGGACTCCCTTCCCTCCTTGGGCTAGGATCACCCCCCCCTGCAGTGAATAGGACAATATAGTCCAGGTCAAAGTCTACAAAGCGCGAAACACAGTCCTCTCGACAGTAAACCTAGGCGTAGTGGAGGGACCAATGCGATCTAAGTGAAGGGATTCTTTAGAAAATGACATATATCGCACGAAGTCGCCCCCCCCCCCTACCTTGGAGGTAGGGGAGGGTGTAGGGGGGGGTAGGGGGGGTGTAGGTGGGGGTGTAGGGGGGGGGTGCACGGGGGGAGTTAGGGGGGGGGGTAGGGGGGGGGTCGAGGGGGGGTCGAGAAGGTAGGGGGGGGGTAGGGGGTGATTGAGTGGGTTGGGGGGGAGGGGGGGGGGGTAGGATCATACACACAGAAGGCGGTGCACACACAAGGCGGGGCATACACAAAGCGGTGCACACAAAAGGCGGCCTGTGGCCACCGGAGGAGTCATGTTATTTAAGGGGCCACAGGCAAGCCGGTACACACAGAAGGCGGTGCACACATAAGGCGGAACACACAAAAGGCGGCCTGTGGCCACCGCATGAGTCATGTTATTCAAGGGGCCACAGGCAAGGCGGTGCACACAGAAGGCGGTGCACACACAAGGCGGAACACACAAAAGGCGGCCTCCGGCCACCGCAGGAGTCTTGTCATTTAAGGGGCCACAGGCAAGGCGGTACACACAAAACGCGGTGCACACACTGCAAACACACCAAAGGCGGTCTGTGGCCACCATAGGAGTCTTGTTATTTAAGGGGCCACAGGCAAGCCGGTACACACAGAAGGCGGTGCACGCACCGGGGAGGAGACGAAGAGGAGAACCGCCACCATGATGCTCAGCCGGACGGGTTGGGACAGAACCCCCCTCTCGGTCGCCGGCCAGACCGATCAGGGCCAACGGGCACCACGGGGATGTGCCGCGGGAGCGCCCTACCGGGGGACCGCATCTCCTCCTCCTCCTCCTCCGCCTACACGTTGCTGGATCCCCCCAGGGGCACGGAATGGGGGTCAGGCGGAGCGCTAGCTCCACTTCCGGCACGGTCCACCACGCCCCCAAGGGAAAGGGGACGCAGTCCTATGGGTGTGGGCCCTTAGCCCGCCACGTACTACCGACTGGTCGGCGTTTGGCCGGCAGGTCTCGGGGGCTTGGTCCGTGGCCTGGTCCCCCCCACTCCCCCGGCGCACGGCACTTCTGCCGAAGGAGTCCGTGCGCGGGGCCATCCTCTGCATCCCTCCGTCCACGCCCACGTGTCCCCCCAAAACCCCCACGGGGCGCCCCTATTCCTCCCCGGCCAAGGCAGGGCCGGAGGGACTCGGGTGTATCCGCTGCTGTGTGGGGGTGGGTGGTGTGGTGTGCCCTCTAAACCCCCACAGGGCGTCCCTATCCCTCCCCGGCCCAGGCAGGACCGGAGGGACTCGGGTGTATCCGCCGCTGTGTGGGGGTGGGGTGGTGTGGTGTCCCCTCCTAACCCCCACAGGGCGTCCCTATCCCTCCCCGGCCCAGGCAGGACCGGAGGGACTCGGGTGTATCCGCCGCTGTGTGGGCGCGTCCCTCCACGACCCCTTAGTTCACCCCACAAGCTCCCTACATCCGACCTGTGACCGGGGGGCCTCCCCTTATTTCAAGGCAATTCTTGGGGAGTCAGACTGCTGGAGCTGCAGGCAGTTGCCATTACCCCGGCGCACTGAGCACCGTAACGGCAGGCGCCGGCCCTTTCCTCCGCCCCGGCGCCGTCTCCCCTTCACTCCACCGTCTCCCAGCTCCCGTGGGCCCGACCGGGCACCGCGGAGGCTTCGGTAGCCCCCATGTCCAAAGGCTCGATCCCCCAACCCGTGATGCACCTGTGCAGAACACGCGGAGTGCATGGGCTGGTGCAAGGGGGAAAACTCAAGCCCTGGGGTGGGTTGGGCCACAGGGAGACCCGGAAACCCTCGCTAACCGCCACCCCCCGGTGGAGCCCGCCCTGTACAATCGTGGCTCCCCCACGGTGGTCGGCCGGGGATGGGGCGCGTGATCCCGCGACCCAGCCGCCGTGGCTGGACTGGGCCGCCCCCCAGATTGCGTGTTAGCCCAGGGGTGTCCCCCCCTGGTTTCACCCCCACAACATGGTGAGGTCACGCGCCCCTGGCGGCCGTGCACACAGAAGGCGGACCACACAAAAGGCGGCCTCTGGCCACCGCAGGAGTCTTGTTATTTAAGGGGCCACGGGCAAGGCGGTGCACACAGAAGGCGGTGGACACACAAGGCGGAACACACAAAAGGCGGTCTGTGGCCACCGCAGGAGTCTTGTTATTGACGGGGCCACAGGCAAGGCGGTACACACAGAAGGCGGTGCACACACAAGGCACAGCACACAAAAGGCGGTTTGTGGTCACCGCAGGAGTGATGTTATCTAAGGGGGGTGCGGGGGCTGGCCCCCGCGTTGAGCGAAGCGACCCGTCTGTCGAGCGAAGCGAGCCGAAGGTAGGGAGGGCGGAGGTAGGGGGGGGAGCTAGGGGGGGGAGCTAGGGGGGGGGGGGGGGCGACTTCGTGCATACTATCGAAAACTGAAAAGGATAGGTCAGCGGCACGGTGTTTTGCGCGTACAGTGTTCACCGCCCATTGCACAGCTGATTTGACGTCAATGGCCACGGCTTTTCGAAATGAGAGTTATGACAAAGTAGCGGTTGTGCACCATGATTTTCACTGGTCCACCTTTGTTTTACCACCGCACGTTGGAGGCCCCTAGAATGGTTAGGCAACCTGCAATTGGTTCGTACACATTCTCATGTTGGGTCACCATGCGTACAGATATTGTGTTTTACACTTATCGAAATCTATTTGAAGATGGAACTCCACTCTATTGCTTCGTCTGGCGGGGGTTGATCCTCAGACGGCAAGCAGAGAGCATGCACAAAAGAGAAAAAACCGCGACCGTCACGTGACAGGTTTCTGCAATAGAGGGCATGACAATGCTGACGCCGTGGTGGGCAACACGGTGACACGTAGGTTCAACTTGAACTCAAGCAACCGCAGGCAGCAAGGGTTCACACCATCAAGTTTTTGAGCTCCTTGGCCTATTTCTGGCGACGTACAAATGTTTTGCTACAGGCTCCGGCACGGGTGGGAGTGGGACAGAGAGCGCTGCGTGCAGTAAATCTTCTACTCCCATTGCATCTGCACGCTTCAAGAATAAAGGCCACCACCACGCGGGGGGGTAGCACAAACGGAGTGGTACAGTATAGCGAATAAGGTTGACCATGATATCGCTACGACCAAATGAGTACTTCAGGCATCAACGAAACATGTTGGGGGCACAGGAGCGCGGGGTGGGACGTGCATTGGGGCTCGAGAAATGGATGCAACGTTGCAGGGTGGAGGCGGTGGAGTCCCCAGGTTGAGAATGGAAGGAAGGCGGCTTTACACGTGTAGTGGGGAGGTTTTGCTCGTCCAGTGCTGGTGTGCATCCCAGAAAAGGAATCTCGGTGCCATGTGCTTCTATGGTAACCTGCACGCTCAATGCAGTGGCAAGCCTGGTGCATAACGAAGACAAAAATTCAGCACTCGGCGACAGTGTACAGTAGTTGTCCCGGTAGCGGCAAAGTGGTATGTCACTAAAGAACGGGTCGGTGTGCAAGTCTTTTTCCCTATACATGACCACTAGACTAGCAAACCGAGCGGACACACTGCCTCCAATCGCGGTACCCGTGGTCTGTCGAAATATGCTTCAGTAAAACGCGAACACGTCGTTGCACAGGAGTTCAAAGCCCACGTATGACAGCACGTCACTTAGAGAAAAAGACACGAAACTCGGGTTTTTGCTGTTAGCTCCGAAAAAATCCAGGGCCCTCAGCTTCTTCCGGTGCAGATTGAACGAGGCTGTGGAACCCAAGTGCAGGGCTTTGGTCACGCGATTGAGGAAAATTTGGATAGCAACTAGGATTTCATCACGGGGCACGTTGGGGAACATTTCTACCAAGTCGAGCTCCGTTGGTGTGCCGGTGTATCCCTTGGTCCGCCAATCCCTCACCCGGTCCACAAAACTCTCTAGTCAAACGAACTCGAACGCAGGGCACTGTTTTACCGCCAGTTTCCATAGCATGGTGAGGGCTCTGCTAACGGATTTGGCCGTAATTTTGACTGGCGACGCAGCGTGCCTGACAATTTCACGGAACTTAACGACTTGGGGCACCGCGAATTCCTTTGACTCAAATTTATGCACCGGCAGGACATCGGGTACTCCCAGAGGTTGTTTGGGTTCAGGGGGAAGATGCGAGGAGGAAAATTGTATGCAGGCTGGGCCGGGGGCTCCTCAGAGACGTGAGAGAAAAAGATAGATCCGTCGGGCAAAGGTGGTGTGGGTTGGAATTTGGGCAGACGTGACGGGTCAGGCGAGGTTGGTTTGCGGAGATGTGCAGTATTGAGTGTTGGGAAGAGTTGTGCAGTTGGGAGCTCCAGCCGATCCCACTGTGGGTAGGACCGTTTCAACTGGCAAATGGCTCTTGTTTCCACTAGTTTGCACTGATTGTGGTACATGGTAGTTTCCTTGTGTCGTTTGAAAATGCCAAAGGCTCGGAAGGCTTCATCAGGGTGCAGTGCAAAAAGGCCCCAACTGTGCAATGCATTAACCCGTCAAAAGGAAGACATGTCACAATTGTCTCTTGCACTAAATCGTCGCATTGGCAATGGCTTGTTGCCTCCTTGTCAACACAAGCGGTTGGAGGCAGGGAACCTTGGCCTTTTGCCGCTTGGAACGATCAACACGCACCCTGTGAGCTTCCACTGGATCCGAGGTGTAGTCACTATCAACACTTACCTCACCATCTGATCCTCAGCATCTGATAGTACAATGTCATCCTCCACAATGTTGTTTTGAGGTGCACTCGAGATAGAGGTTGCACTAGAGCTAGAGCTTGAACTAGAGCTTACGTTGGAGGTAGAAGCAGCGGGCTTAGATGCCCCCGCTTTCTCCTTAATTTCATGGTCCTGTCGCCAAGGACCAACAAGCTCATACTTCTGCAACCGACGCATATAGGATGTTGCCAAATTGGGCCTCTTGTTCCTCTCTTTGGCGTTTTTCCTTCTCGTGTCGTCTGGTGGAGCTGCGCCTAGCGGCGGGTGGGTGGCTGGGAGGCTTTGGAACCCCCCCCCCCCTGGCTGGCTGGCTGGCTGGCTGGCGCGCCCCCGGAAAACAGCCAAAATACGTAGCACACCATTCTACCGCCTCTTCTCACACATGGCATGGGTATGGGGATGGGTTTGCAAGGGTGAGGGGTCGGCCACCTTTCAAGAACACCCTCAGCTTATACTCCAAGTTGCCTTGCCTTCGGAACCTCCCATAAAGACCAAGAACACAAAACATAGAATCGCCGTATCAAACGAATCTGCAAATGTTGTTGTTATCGATATCAACCCCCGAGTACACAATTGTCCCCAATCCCAAATATATACCATCCGTATTGAAATATATACAACACAATGCAAAGCAATGAACAAGCAGAGGCTCTACTGTGCCATGCACATAACCTGAAAATGGAGTGTGAAGTGTACGAATTCGATTTTCGCCTGCACTCTAGCATTACATGCAACAGTATAAAGTTGATGGATGCCCACCCACTACCCGCCCTTAGTCTTTCCTTGATTGTACCACAGACGTGCTTTATGCAGGGGTACAGTGCCTCGAAGATTATGATCACCGAGCTTTACTCTGAGACGTAACCACCACCACTTCCACGGATATCCTTTGTACCCACAGCCCTGAATTACTGTCTGTAAGTTCCTGTCCCTCGTGACTGCACTCGAGCACAACGTGTTCGATTTCAGTACGAGGGCTGGAATAAAGGACCGAAGAACAATAGGGCACCCAGGGGACCATCGGTCAGGCCACCTACTCCACGTAGGGCATACTGCAGGGCAGTGTGGGTTAGAATGGGCTGCGACCCCTTTGAGAAGGAGGTCCCCTTGGGTCGTGAGGCTGGCTTCACACCAAGTGACAGTGGAGCCATCATGCTCCCACTTCATTGGGATGTCATACACAGTGGAATGGAACAAGCAGAAAAATGTTCGCAACGCGTCGTCCGTCACTGGGGGTATGTTGAAAAGGGCGATGTAGTTGTTGTCCATGTAGCGAGTGAGCAAAACTGACGGATCTGTGGTCTCAGGGCTGTGGACCGTCGTCTCCTCGATCATGCAGTGAATAGGGCGAAAATTGAGAAAATATTGCAGTAAAAACTTGCGCTGCGTGCGCACCGACCGGTCAATGATTTTGCCCATCCTGCCCTCCGGGTGAGAGTCCCAGAGGCCCATGGCGAAAACAGGTACTTCGACTTCCCAGAGAGTGAAGAGTGAAGAGTAACCGTTCTTCAGGGCTGAACCAGCCTTGCATACCTTGATTCTCGAACAACTTTCTGTCATGGGGCACAAACGCGACGTGAGGGAAAGTGAGTAGGGGACCGGGTTTGATGTGGAGAGCAGGCAAATGTTTGGGCCACTGCTACAGCACAGGCTTCAGCACCTTCAACTTTTCGGGCGACTCAGTGAAGTGGTGGTGAGTGGCGAGTGCCCAGATGCACATGAGTTGTGCACTCCAGAAGTCACCAATGGGAACACCCTTTTCCTGTTGTCTCATAACAATACCCCATACCTGGAACCAGTTATTTTCGTGTATACCCCAGCTGACAAAGTCTGTGACTTCTGCTAGCGTCGCTGTTGGGAATGACTGGTCAGAGGCTTTACCGATGCGGTCCAGTGATTTTAGCCCTCCCTTTGCTATGCTAAAATGGAGTTGCCCACGCATGCCGCGGAATTTTCGCACCTCGTCGGCGACATACTTTACAGCCCACAGGATCTGCCCCTTGTCAAGCTCCCAATATGCATTATCAATGTCCCTCTCCCAAAGGCTCAAACTGGCTGGACTGTAACTTTTTCTGTACAAATGAGCATCACGGACACCAAGCATGCTTGGTGTCCCCCAAAAAGGGAAACAGATATGCATCTCACGCAGGAGTAGGCCGAGGCAACGGCCTACCGTCTGTGATGTTCGCCTGAGCGGGTGTCCCTTGTGTGTTATAAGGAGGCGCCACCGCCAGTCCCCAATGGTGACGTTTGTTTTCCATTTGAGGAGCTTGAAGGCCGACGGTGCAGAAAAACGGCGCCTGCCTACGTAGAAGTTCGTCCTCAATAGCACAGAGCAATCTCTTGGGCCAGAAGCCCAGGCGGCTTGCGAAGGACAGGATCTTGGAATTTAGGGCAGAGTGAAGGTGCGAAGAAAGACAAACTTCTGTGCCCCGCCTTTGCAAACATCAACCCCTACCAATCTGAAGGAGGGGCACAGGATTGTTAAATTTACCAGGGCCTGGTCTGCCTGCACTGCACAGACTGCATGCAATTTGCTACGCTCCTTGTCCCAGACGGCTGCCTGCAGACACATGTTTTTGAGGGTTTGGTCCACCGAATTCAGTGTTCTGTCAGACACCCAAGGGAACTCAGTCACCTTTGAATTTACGTATTCCTGTACATGCTGCGTAAGGAATATTTTGTCAAAGAGGGGAGAGCAACCATTGGAGAAGGGGAGCAAGGCCTGAGACAGTTTTTCGACACTCGATGTCATCAGGACAGGGCAGTGTAGCATTGCGGGCATTTTGGTATACTGCAGGCAGGAGGGTAGCTGGCAGGATGCTGGACCATTGCTGGTGTGTGCGGATGAGTGCATGTGTCTGGCCTTCCTCAAATAAGTGTGGGTGTGTACCGTGCAGTTGCTTGCAGCCGCAGGGGACAGGGGCTGTCGTGGCTTTCAATTGGCGTTGTAGCTCAGAGTATCCCGGAGGCGTGCAATGCAGCAAGCACACAAAAAATGGCGTCGTCAGATGCTCATGAGACTGTGAATGCAGCACAGTTGTGGGGTTACTGTTCTCTTCCGTCCCTGTGGCACAGCTTTTGGCAATACCTGTGGCTACACCTGTGGCATGACCTGTGGCTTTACCTGTGGCTCTACCTAGGGTCGGTTCACCGTGTGTGCCCACTATTGTTCTGTCTGTTTCACACCTCGGCTTTCTACCATTTTATCCGGGTACAGACCTGTATGTTGTGGCATGTTGACATGTCCTTGAGACACATCGTGCTGTCTGGGCCTAGTGTTACTATTGTGGCGTGTGTCTGTGGCTGTGGCAGTGCATGGTGTAGAGCAGGGGCCAGTGGTGTCAAAAAGCGGCCAGTGGTGTCAAACAGAAAACATCCAGCAACACCTCCTACTGGTGGCAGTGTGGAAGGATCAGTGGTGCCAGTGGTGGTGTCTGGGTATCGGTGTTCGTGCTGGTGCTGGTGTCTGTGCGGTGCTGGTGTCTCTGGCATGCGTATACCCGAGCATGTGCTTGAGATCAAGTACAGGCACCCTGTGTACAGTGTGTGCACACTGTGAAAGGCGAGAGACAGGGCAGGTGTAGGCGACGCAAGGTGGCGTATATATCCATAGGCTCCGGGCTGTGTGTCTGTCTGTCGACTGCTGGTGACCTTGCAGGGAGAAGCTGCTGTAGACAGTGCAGGGAAAACTGCTGCACGAAGGCATAGGAAGGGCAGCAATGATAAACGCCTGCAGTATTATATATTCCCATACAGGCTATCGCCTGTGAACCCTCCCACTCCAGACAGGCATGTCATGTACGTGAGCATGTGCAAAACATTAGGGGGCATCGTGGTCACGGTGGGCGTCATGAGCTGTTGCTCGGCCCTGCCTGACCCACGACAGGAACAGTCTCATGGAGACGTATGGTATGAGATCATGTAGGCTCAAATAGCTGATCACTCGTGCTTCCCACCACTGTTTGGGACAGTGCAGGTGCCCTAGCCCCCATGCGAGGGAGCGTAGGTTGTCGCTGACATCCCTGTGATGCAGTGCATAGATAAGGGAGTCATTGAGGAGTGTGGGGAGACGTGCACTGAGGGTCATCCGTGCATTGGGCGCATGGGCTCGTGCCCAGGAGTGCCATTCAGCCTGAGTGGCATCATGTGTCAGGCCTATGCCTTTCCTCCACATACACGGGCCTTGTGCGGTGATTGTGAGTTGACAGACGCCCCATGTGGTGACAGCGGGTGCTGGCTCCCATTTCAGTGGGATGCCATATATGGCCTGCAGGAGTGCATACGTGGCATGCTTGAGTGTGGGGAGCAGTGTGTCGGGGACAAACGCGTGAAGGATATAATTGTTATCCTTGTACCGGGTGAGGAAGACCGCCGGTGTCGGGGTTTGGGGGGTTGGGCCGTGCAGCTCGGAGTGGACCCATTCGCGCCAACCTTGGATCGCCTCGCCTCTGAAAGGGGCCAGGGTGGGGACATTACGTCAGAACTGTTTGGGTATGTGATGTTCCCTCCTGGGGGTAGCCTGAATGAGTGCTCCATTCCTTCCATCCCAGTCACCGTCGTATGCAAGGGGGGAGAGAATAGGCACAATGCCATCGTGATTTTCGAAAAAAACCCCAAATGGTATCGAGCGGGTGCCACCAGCGTGTATACCCTTCCGCAGACACTGTCGGGGGTGTGAGCGTTGCGGCCGCAAGGCGTCGCCGCATGCGTTCAAGATCAGCAACACCTACATGTGAGTGCATAGTGTTAAACGGCGCAGGCTGCAGGAAAGTGAGCGTGAGTGTAGCACAAGCCTCAGTATCGGCAGTAGTGTCCTGCAGGGCATTACGCCATCTGTTGATCGTGTCTGTTCTACTCTGGTGGAGACTCAGAGATTCACGCCACATGCACCAGAGCTCAGCTTCCCAGCTGGACAGGAAGCCTCCTATGGCTACGCCTACGGGTGATTGTGTGAGGATCATTGGGCATATAGTGAGCAGTGTGTTGTGGTCTAGGTCCCAGTGGAGGTAGGTGCACACATCTGTTTCGTCGACGATGTCAAAGGTCTCGTCAAGTGCATGGCCCAACCTGTTGAGGTGTCTGTGCAGTTTGGAGAGGGAAAATTCGAAGATGCCATGCCCATGACGTTTATTCCGCAAACGTGACAGCCCCCACTCAAATGCAGCTTTCACATCTCTCCTGGAGATAGCCCAATATTGATCATACATATCAATTTCTGCATGTGAGGAGTGTTCCCACTGCGGACGGAGTCTGATGAGGCTGGACATCATATCACGGGTGCCATGCATAGTGGGCATGCATAGTGTGTAGGTGCATTGGCTCACTTCCCGTACAATAACACCAAGTGCGCGCGACATGAGGCGACCGCACTTGCTGTGGGGGTGGCCAGCGAAGGTGACAATGATGCGCACTTTTAACTCGGCCAACAGCTCTTGTGTCTTCCACTTGAGTTTACCGTATGCTGTGGGGACTCTTGGGAGTCGCGTGGGGGTGTGTCTCGCGCGTGTAGAGTGTGTGTAGTTCTTATTCACCCTTTCGGTTGCTGTGTCGGCCTCCAGCAGTACATGAGGGAGGCATCTGTGACGTGCCGCGCGATGGAGGATGCCATGTGTGCGTGCTGTGTGTAGGATGTGGAGGAGGGTCCACTGTTGCGCTGCGATCGGGGAGGACCCCCACCCAAGTATGACAAATTTCTCACCACACATGATCATGGAGATGGTCTATAGGTCTTGTAATCTGGCAAAGCAGGCATACATTCGGTGCAGTCTTTTGTCCCACGTGTCTCCCACCAGCTCAAGATGTTTCATGATGTGTCGTATGGTATCCTGGTGTTCATGTCTCAGCCACGGTGCACGTGCAGATAAGGTTTTTGCCTCTCTGTCGCAGTCCTGTAGGATCTCATGTATCACGTGGTTGATATCGGCAACAGACATCAGGGGCAGTGGCCTGGGGGGGTCGGGGTCTGGGTGTGTTAGTGGCGTGCAGGCAGTGGGCATCGGGACCGGCAGGAGTGCCTGTACTAGTTGGCGTCGTATTTGTTGCATCAGGGTATGTATTGTATCAGTGGCAGGTAGGAGTGGTGCCTGTGCATGCTCAGAGAAAAAATCTGTGAGCTCAGGAGTAATACACTCGAACTGCTGGGGAGAGCGGAGAATGATATGTCCCAGTGGGTTGCGAAGGCACGGGTGTGTATGCATGCGCCGTATGCAGTCGCAGCCCATATTCTGTGTGCATGTGCTTGCAAACTCAGCTAGGCGTTGTACAGTTTCAGATGAGAGGGGCTCGTGGAGAAGACAGATCCGGGGGTCAGGCGTGGTGGCATAAGGGGTGAGCTGCAGGTAGCTGATGATGTCAGGCATGACCCGTGGTGTGCGTGCTTTTCGCAGGACTTCAGCTGTTTTATTGGGGGCCATTGGCACAACACATATGGTCCTCCTGAGCCAAAGCTTTAGTGCTGGGGGCACCTTGCCTTCAGTGAACAGTGTGTAAAGTTTGCGTGTGACCCAGAGATCCATTGATCTGCCATAGGTCGGGACTTTTAGTGTCAGGCGCCGTGGCAAGGAGATGCCCCACTCGGCGCCCACCCTGAGGTTCACTTTTCGGAACAAACGTTCAAAACGGGGGGCCTTCACATACCTGGCAGCTCGCATGAGGAACTGCAAAAGCATATGTACATTCTCTTTCGTATCAGCTCGTGTGTCAGCTATGTGGTGTGTCTGCAGTAGTATAGTTTTGCATTCTGTAGGGAGATGTAGTCTATTCACAATGGTGTCACATGTACCCCGAAGTAGTGCTCCTCCTGCTGCAACAGAGTTTCATGTGGGTGCCATGATTGCGTCAAGTCCGTCTTCCATGAGCAGGGCCTGTGCATGATTGTGTACGTCGCGCATGCGAAGCATCGTGACATGACCTGGACCGTGCATGTACAGGAGTTTCGGGAGGGAGGGGGTCCGTTCCCAGTGGGAGGGCCTGTGACGTTTCACAGGAATATGCGATGCCGTCTCTATACTTTTGCCTTTCGTGTAGTGATCTCTGAGACGTGCAAAGGGTGGGCGTGGTCCATTGATGCAGCCGTATTGTCCTATATAGGGAAAGGAGGAGCTCAGTAGCGCATATATACCTTTACTCGGGGAGGTGAGACAGCCCTGTACACCAACACAGGAGAGGCTACTGCCCGTTGCATTTTCCTGTCTGGGGTGGTGGGGAGCAGGTTGTTGGAGCGGTAGAGGGAGGCTACCACTGCGTCCCAGTCAGTTGGCATGTGCTTTATAAGGGCATTCCCGGTATCTACTTCATGGTGCCAGAGTCGCCACCATTTTGCCACTTGTTTGTGTGTGTCGTGTGTGTGTGCAGCAAGAACGGCGGGTAGGTCATAGCACGGGGGCGGCCGCCAGCCAATGTGTGACCCCGAGGGGTGTTCGACAGTTTGGGGGGCTGTAGGGGGGGGGGGGGGACCCCCACCCCCCTCCGAAGGGGGGGGGGGGGGACCCCTCCCCCCCCCCTTGGTTGACCCAAACCCAGCACCTTTTCCGGCAGGCCCCGTCCAAGCGCGCAAACACACAAAGCTAACAAGATGCACTGTGAATGGTCATTGTTTTGCTGCACTGCAGCACTTTCAGAGTAGTATTGAATGTTGCCTTGAGTTCGCCCAAAGGCCTTTCCTTCCCCTTGTCACAAACCACAGACATATATGTAGAGAAGCGAAGGGAGCCACAGACATATAGAGAGAGAGAGAGAGAGAGAGAAGCGAAGGGAGGGGAGGGGCCTCAAGCTTCGGGCTGACGTTTGCAGTTAACATGTCTGGGTCAAACAAACAAGTGGAACACCCCACATTTCACACGGGGGGCAAAATCAGAAGTGGCCCACAAAGTGGGCAAATTGGCTACCTCCGCTTCAAAGCGGGGGACTAAATCAGAAGTGGCCCACAAAGTGGGCAAGGTGGCTACATAACCTTTTTTGTGCTTTTCAGCCATTTTTGAATTCTCCACAAAATTCTGAGTATTTTGAGGATAGACACATAGGGTGGAACAAGAAAAATTCCCCCTGCCGTATGCCTAAAACAAAATCTCCGGCGCCTCCGGCGCCGACAAAGCACCTTGTTCCGTGCGACAATTTTGGGGTCCGTAGAGGGGGGGGGGGGTCCCCCCCCCCCCCCCCTTTGGGGTCGGGTCCTGACCAGGGGCGGCCCCCGTGGGTCATAGCCGGCATAGGGTGCAGTACGCTTAGTGAGGTTGTGTAGCGCTGTGCTGAGCTTCTGTGGATCCGGATCCCAGCCCACTTTGCCCGTACCACCCTGAATAAGCCATAGTTCC
Organism: Eutreptiella sp. 'Long Island Sound 2002'; assembly: GCA_964036045.1. NCBI lineage: Eukaryota > Euglenozoa > Euglenophyceae > Eutreptiales > Eutreptiaceae > Eutreptiella > Eutreptiella sp. 'Long Island Sound 2002'. Next base: position 43,637,835 of record OZ038378.1, on the reverse strand, counting down.
CAAACTCCGGTCATGTGGTGCCATACCTCGTTACCTATCCCTTGGAGTGAATATTCCTTGCAGCGTAGTTTGTTCCAGTGTGCAAGCATGTCTCCTCTGCCTTGGTCAGCATACTGCTGTAGTATTGTAGACCACGTGGTCACGGTGTCCCGTGGCGTCGTGGACGGGTAGTGGTGGCGGTTGTGCATGAGAATCACACTGTGGTCTCCAGTCGTCAGTAGTTCGGGTAACTGTGTCGGGACCACTGTCGACATCTGTGTATGTATGTACACTTTTTTGTAGTGCTGGGGTTCTGTTGGTCTTGTGTTCCGGGGTACTGTGCTCTGTCCGCATGTGCCCCACTGTGGTAGGGCGCCGAAGAGGGGGCACAGATCACTGAGTCCGGTGTATCGTGGGGTGGGGGATGCAAAAACCGTGCTGCCCAGTGAGCATTGTGCACGTAGAACGTCATGTACTAGTCTGCACACACCGTGGGAGAGTGCTGTAGCTGCCCATAGGCGGTGTTTATAGACCGCATTCCCCCGGCGGTGCATGTCTGTCTGCCATTGTTGTTCTTGCATGGGGTTATGTGTACCAGACTGGGTGCTTGCTTGCCACAGTCTCGCCTTTGAGCGTGAGTTCGGGGCGGTATCCTGTGTTGGCTGGTGTGTGTGGTTGTGTGTGTTGTGTGTGTGTGTGTGCTTGTGGGGCTGTTGTGTGTCTGTGTTGTGGGGCTGTGTTGTCCCGTGTGTGTGTGTGCTTGTCTGTGTGTGTATGTGTGTGTGTCTGCCTCTGCTATTCCCTCGCCGGGGTTGTGGGGGTGCGCTTGTTCAATCCGCGTCTTCCGCCCTGATGAAGAGCTGTCAGGGCTTGCTGAGCTTCACCGAGTGCAGCTTCCAGGGTATGCATGGATGTCCGTAGACGTCGTGCGGCCAGTGCGGTCTGTTGGAATTGCATGGCCTGCTCGACGAGGATTTCCCTCAGGGGTGAAGGCACGTCATGGAAGACTTTCGGCTGGGGTCCGGTGGTCGTCGTGCTCACGCTCAACAACAGGCAGGTGTTCACAGGTCATCATCGTCTAGCGGCTGCTCTTCATGAAATGCGATGTCATCCTCAGGCAGGGAGTCATTCACAGGTGGTGTGCTCTGACTGTCCGTAACCACCTTGTCGCCTGACAGGGAAGCCTGTGTGAGCTGCGTACAGTCTTCATCGGCTCCAGTCGTCGCTCGGCCTGCAGGGTGATGTACGGGTTGCTGCGCAGGTTGTGCAGGGTGATGTACGGGTTGCTGCGCAGGTTAAGAGAATCCAGCATCCAGGTGTACAGATCGTCGTGAGCGGCATCTACGCTTGAACGGCGGATTCAACTTGTCTGCCATCGCTTGTGCATCGTCCAGGTAGAGGAAAGTATGGCCCTTGGGCAGTTCAAATGCACCCTGTGCAGAAAGGCTGTAATCCCCTTTGGTGGTTGGTGGGAACTTCATCGGTGGCATGTCGCATTCCCAGAGTGCCTGTCCCACATTGTCAATATCGCTTCCTCTGGCCATGGCCGTCGTCCATGCCTCTGATTGCATGGGGGTTCCATCGTCTCGCACGCAGGGTCGTTGTACAACAATGAAGCATCCTGAGAAAAGTCGATGGCTGATCTGTGCAATGAGCGGTGCATACATGCTTTTTGGCGGGAGCGCTGGGTCCAGGTGGGCAAGTACCTCGACTAGGTCGGGGCGGTGGAAGGAGTGCAGAGCTCTACCATGCATTTTCCGTATTACGGGCAAGTGTGCATCAATTCCTTCCGGGTCAATCTTGATGATTTCCCTGTCTCGTTTTTGGAGTCTCGCATCCTGGGGCGTGATGTCCCTTTCACTCCGAGGAGATCTCGCATCTGCATCTTGTTCCTCTTCTTGTTCTTCGTCCTCACTGTCAATATATTCCGATGTCTGCTGTGAAGGTGGAGAGTCTCCCCTCGAGGTTTCTTGAGAGGAGTCGTAGGGCCTGGATGGCGGTATGGATGTGCGGGTAGCCAGTAGACCAGATACATGGTCCTGTGATTGATCTGGTAATCTCGAAGCGTTGTACCGTGGTATATCTCTGGCCATGCCTTCCATGGATGCATTGTCTTTGTTGTCGCATGGCTGGGCTTGTTGTTCATCCACTTCCATGTGAGGGTCTGTAGCTGCTTGGGGCCTTGCCCCCAGTGTCTGAGCCTGCGAGCCTGACAATGTAGTCATCCCAGGTGCAGGGATATTGCTTGGTGGTCCATCCATGATTGGTCCAGCTAAGTTCGGCGGGTGGGGTGGCAGAGCCTTGGTTGGTGGTGGCATTCCCAGTTGTGACATGCTGTTGCGGATGCGGTCCTCTGACCAGCCTATGCCTTGGAGCATGCAGACCATGAGTGCGTTGCCTTGGCTTTGCCGCGATTCCGGGCGATTCACAGAGTGTTTCACTGTCCCTAGATCTGAACGCAGATTGTTGACGTCGCTGGAGAGTGTGCGGATATCGTCTTCCACACGGGTCACTCTGGACTCCATCAGACTGCCTTCCATGCTATAGGTAGAGGCAGGCGGTTGAACATTGGTTCTTCTGACTTGGTACTTACCACCAGTTGGCGTGTGTGTCGGCGTGTGTGTTGGTGTCGCATCGCTCGAGTGTGGCACGTCACTCTGCGAGTAAGTTGCAGCACGTGGAGGATATCCGCATCGTGGTGGGGTCTGTAGTACCCGTGGGTCAAATTGGAAACCAGCATGTCGGCATGAAACCCCACATGATTTTCCGTCACCAAGGCATGAATCGCCAGATGATTTTCCGTCACCGCTGATTGGCATTTTCCCGCACTGTCGTCCAGCGTCGGAATTCCCCGTCATCGTGGAGGCTGTCATATCATCGGAGTCTGCGTCCATCGGAGTGTTGTTGTCATCATCTTCATCCCATTCTTGAGTCTCGGGGAGAGGGTGGAGGGTCTGTGTTGCGTGTGGGCCTAGGGTGACTCTGGAAGGTGCCCTCACCCAGACTTTGCCTGCTCGCTCTTCTTGGAGTGCTTCCCATTCCCAGCCTTCCGAAGGTGCTCGTGCTCCTCTACGGGGGTCAGAGCCATCTGACCAGCGGGGAAATCCTCCCAAAAATTCGAGTATACCTTTGAGCTCGTCGAACGTACTCGTATCGCGCAGGGGCCAGGAGTCGAAGAACTTCTTTGGGACGTCAAACACTGCGGCAACTGGTCTGGGGGTCCGACACAGATCATACATACGCCCAAGGCTGCCCGAGGTTGTGTGATTGCACTCGTATCGTGCGGCATCGTCATTGTCCCATTGCCCATGCCAAGAGCCTTTGCACCAGCGACACACACATGAGTAGCAAGCATGGTCCCTAATATACACAGAGACGGATGCCCATTCGTCGGCTGCTCAAGTGTTAGTCGCATCATATCGTGGCTGTACTTGGCCCTTCGCACCTTTGCCCTTTCCTTTACTCTTGCCTTTGTTCTTTCCGCCTTTGTGTGTTCCACCTTTGTATGCTCCGCCTTTTTGCATCGGGCCCTTTCCTCGACCCCGGCCTTTGCCACGTCCAGTCGAGGTACGTGTCTCCGGGTTCATATCCGTGTCCTTCTCATTGAGATTTGTGCGGTTCTGGATTGCCTCTGTGAGTGTGTTCACTGCTTGCAGAAGTTGTGACATGGCCCCAGGTGATATAGCGTGAGCTGATTGTGTCACTTGTTTCGATGTGTGAATAGGAGTTGTACCTGCCATTGGCATCGTCCCATGAGGTATCGCTGCAGCAGCGGCGGACTGGTATGGTGCCGCAGTTGCGCTCTGGTCTGGGGTCTTTGTGGGAGACGTTGACTGTGCATTGCGGCCCGACTTGGCGCGTGTTGTAGCTGTGCGTGACGTTGTCGGTGTTGCTAACGGGTTTCGGAGCGTGCGCTTGGACATTGTTTTCCAGACCCTCAAAATCCAGGAGTGGTACCGCGTTCAGTAGCTCAGAGTATCCCGGAGGCGTGCAATGCACCAAGCACACAAAAAATGGCGTCGTCAGATGCTCATGAGACTGTGAATGCAGCACAGTTGTGGGGTTACTGTTCTCTTCCGTCCCCGTGGCACAGCTTTTGGAAAATACCTGTGGCTACAGCCGTGGCATGACCTGTGGCTTTACCTGTGGCTCTACCTGGGGTCGGTTCACCGTGTGTGCCCACTGTTGTTCTGTCTGTTTCACACCTCGGCTTTCTACCACTTTATCCGGGTACATGCCTGCATGTTGTGGCATGTTGACATGTCCTTGAGACACATCGTGCTATCTGGGCCTAGTGCTAATATTGTGGCGTGTGTCTGTGGCTGTGGCAGTGCATGGTGTAGAGCAGGGGCCAGTGGTGTCAAAAACCAGCCAGTGGTGTCAAACAGAAAACATCCAGCAACACCTCCTACTGGTGGCAGTGTGAAAGGATCAGTGGTGCCAGTGGTGGTGTCTGGGTATCGGTGTTCCCCTTGGTACGCGTTTGCAACCCAATGTTGTTCCCAACTAGAATGTTCCCAATGGGAACAATTCCCGCCGGAACAATTTCTTTGGGAACACCACTGGAACAAGTGTCGCAGGCCAGGTAACCACATCCATCACCATGAGTTTCCAAGTTCGTAAATGATGTTTTTTGTCTCTTTCTTGCATGCGTAACGCGTCCAAGGCTTGTCCTTCCCATCGAGGCCATGTTGACATATTGTGGGCCGTTGGTGCCACCTTCCACTAGGTGTACACATTTCGAACTTTTCGTATCCATTTGCAAGCCTGCTGTTCCTTGTAGTTCAGACGCATCGTTGTATGAATTTTCAACGTTGGCGTCCCCGTTCTCCCGTTTGATTTGTGCATTGTGGCCATGCCTAGGGTCCCATTTTGGTATTTGTTCCTTGCCTGAATGCTCGGTGGGTCTACAGGCATCTTCCCCTAGAGGTATGGATTGCCAAATTTCGCTTCGTAGTTCATGGTTGTAGCTTCATCATGCCTAGATCGCAAACCCGCGTTGCGCAACTAACCACCCACCTCGTCCATTTGGCTAGTGCTGTTAGCCTCCGGGACGGGGATCTTGTTGGGGAGCTCATAGCGGAATGGGCCATCTCCTCTCCACACGCCCGCAGCCAATTTGCGGTGGCCGTGCGCTTGGCCCAACCAAGCTGTGTACGAGAGATACAGCAGGGGGCAATCGCCAAGTACGCCCCCGAGGTCCTCCCCCCGGATGAGTGTTGCCAGCTCATCCTCAACCTGCGTGCGCCCAAATCCGCTTGGCGCACGCTCTCGGAAGTGTACACCCTCCGGGGGCTGAAGTACACCGCGACCACGGGCCTTCCATTCGCCCGTCCGATTTGCCCTGAGAGGGCTTTCCAGCAGCGCTGGCAAGATCTACTGGCCCCCTTGGAGCTGGCCCCCGCGGTGAGCACTTTGGATCCCAAGGCCACGGGCATCAGTTGGCCGTGGGCATCATGGCTGCGCTACATTGCTAGCCAACCCCAGTTGTGCCGCATGATCGATTGGTCGTTCCCCCTGACTTTCATTGTCAGGGGGGATGGCTACCCCTGCGCAGGCGGGGAGTGGTCCCAATTGTCTGTGTCCATCGCCAACATGGTCCTTTGGGGACGAATTCCCGCCTGCGTGTGGGTCATCGGCCTCGCAATCTGCGGGGACAAAGCGATGGCGACCCTAGCAACCCTTTGGGAAGACAATACTAAGGTGTGCCGCGCACACACCGTGCTGTTCCGGCGACGTTCAGATAACTTGTTCCGGCGACGTTCCGGCGACGTTCAAGTGTTTCGTTGGAACCGCCACCAGAACAATCTGGTTCCAACAAAATTGATGTTTTTTTCTTAGGCCATCCAGGAGGTCGTGGACACCCACCGGGTGGTCTTCAATTCCAATGAGGAAGTGGCCGATGCCTGGCTTGGTGGTGATTCCCCGTGGGTGCGCCGCATTATCGGGATCACACCGGCCCCACAAGTGGGGTCACTATACAACGAGAGGATTTGCGACTCCGACGCCGCTGTGTGGCGGGGCAAAGACGTGGTCCGGACCACCGAGTCGGACCACGCACAGCGGACGTCCTTCTTGTTGGGAACACCATCGCTGAAGGCCGCAGGTTGTTCCATGGAAGCAGTGGTGGTCATTGCCCGGTGCCGCGTTGTCATGTGCATTCTGCACTGTTGCATGGCGATGGGCCGGTTGCAAATGACCAACATTGAGAGGTTGGCGGCAGAACGGCTAGCCGGGAGCGATGAGGTGTCCCGTGCGGCGATTCAGGCGGTATTGCATGAGCATCGCACTGCGTGCCGCCTAGGCAAGGATTGTTCCCCGGATGGTGAGGAGACGTCGCGCCTGTTTGCGGCCTGGCCCGATGTTGCATTGTTGCTGTCGGTTGGGCCGGAGGAGCCCCTCTATAGGGCTGTGATGGGGATGGCGAAGCTTTTGAAGGACCTGTACCACACCTATCAAGTGGGTACGCGTCCCCAATGCCGGGCAGCGGCAGCTGCCTTCCGGGAGCATTGTGCTCCTAGGTCCGCGTCCCATTACCTCCTGTTCCTGGAGGAGGATGCGGATCGGGTATTGGACGACATTTGGCCGTTCGGATTGGCAATGTTCTCCAATGACATTGTCGAAAGCCTTAACCGCTTCCTGAAGCAGGCTTTCAACGAACACAGTGCCCGGGGCGGTGGCCGACAAACGGCTACTGGGACCGCCAGCTGCGGTCGCTCGCAGGCATCCATTGATTCGGACGCCGACGCCCTGCGGCAAGTGTTGCAATGGGTTTTCTTGTACTTTCACATTTATCTCCACCAACATGATGCTGTTCGACATGTGCCTTGTGTTCCCAGGGCTGCACTAGAGACCACCCCCTCTGCACCACCCCCGTTCCTCAGCTCTCTTCTTTCTTCTGCTCCTATCCATGGCCGCGCCCGTCAGCGCAGATATGATGCAAATGATGTTGGCGCTTCTGAAGGCCACCAAGAATATTCAGGTTTGCAAATGGGGTCGGGCTTGGGTGCGGGTTTGGGTTCGGGTGCGGGTTTGGGCTTGGGTGGGGGTTTGGGCTTGGGTTTGGGCTTGGGCCTGGGTGTGGGTTTGGGCTTGGGTGTGGGTTTGGGCTTGGGTTTGGGCTGGGGGTTGGTTGTGGGTTCGGGTGCGGGTTTCGGTTTGGGCCTAGGTTTGGGTTTGGGTTTGGGTGTATGCTTTGGCGCGCTTTGCGCGCAGTGGAAATCAGTGTGTTGGGTTTGTGTGTCTTGTGTGTTGCCCTGCTCCCCCCGCTCCCCCCTGTGTCCCTTTCGCTCTTTGCTCTTTAGGAATTTGATGAATGTGGATGGGAAGGGGAAAACCCGAGAACCCCCTAGTCATTGTTTCTGCCCCATGCCCATAAAGGGGCTAGGATTCTTTGTTGTTGATGGGAAGGGGAAAACCCGAGAACCCCCCAGTCATTGTTTCTGCCCCATGCCCATAAAGGGGCTAGGATTCTTTGTTGTTGATGGGAAGGGGAAAACCCGAGAACCCCCAAGTCATTGTTCTTGCCCCATGCCCATAAAGGGGCTAGGATTCTTTGTTGTTGATGGGAAGGGGAAAACCCGAGAACCCCCCAGTCATTGTTTCTGCCCCATGCCCATAAAGGGGCTAGGATTCTTTGTTGTTGATGGGAAGGGGAAAACCCGAGAACCCCCAAGTCATTGTTCTTGCCCCATGCCCATAAAGGGGCTAGGATTCTTTGTTGTTGATGGGAAGGGGAAAACCCGAGAACCCCCCAGTCATTGTTCTTGCCCCATGCCCATAAAGGGGCTAGGATTGTGCCATTTGTAGTGGATGCCCCCCCCCCCCCCCCACGGGGCCGTAGTGCACGCAGTGCGCCCTGTGCGCGCGCGGAACTGTGTCTATTTTCCACTGTTCCGGCGACGTTCCAACAACCTGTTCCGGCGACGTTCCGGCGACGTTCCAGCGGCCACTGGAACGTCGCCAGAACGTCGCCGGAACAGGTTGTTGTAACGTCGCCGGAACAAGGTGTCTGGGTAGGGTTGGCCTCTCTCGCGCATCCTTGTCTGCAGGACGGGTGACCGAGACCGAGGCCCTGGGGGCAGCACTGGCTGCACCACCCCCGCCAGCCCCACTGGGGGCACAGGGGGCCACGCGCTCCGAGCCACGCAGCAGCTCTGCGCTGGCTTCGCCAGCCCCTCCCCCACCTCAGGGCGCTCCCAAGCATCCTCCGTGGGCAACCCCCGCTCACCGGCCACTGGAGCCGCCACGGCCTGCCCCACAAGGGGCCGCGCCTGTCGCACCTCTCCAAAACATCGCCCCCAGCTGCCCGAGCCCTCGACTGGGAGCTCAATGAGTAAGGGGGGTGGGGGGGGTTGGGGGGCAAGCCGTGGTTTTGGGGGAGCTGCAAGAGGCGAGGGGCAATTAATGTTGAAAGCCTCCGCCGCCGGGTGAAAAAATGGTCAGCGAAATTGGCGGAGTGCCGGCGGCGTGGGGACCTCACCGGGGGGGGGCACGCGAGCGAGAGGGTTTTCGAGGGGAACCGGCGGGTAAGGGGGGCGCAGAAGGCGGTGGAGTTGCTTGAAAGGGAGTTGCAGGGCATGGGTGGGGGGGTGCAGGTGAAACAGGAAGGGGGGGTCAACGACGATGAGATTGTGGAGCTGGGTGAGGTGGTGGTGGATGAGAAGGATGAAGAGCGGAGGGCTAACCCGGGGGTTAAGAGAGAGGAAGAAGAGGGCGGGGGGGAGGGGGATGGGGATGGGGAGGGGGAGGGGGATGGCGCCGGTGGCGTCTTGCGCATTACGGATTGGATGCGCAACCGACTTGGCTCATCCTTGGCAGCAAAAGCTGCCAATTTTCCCTGCACAAGGGAGATGGTAGGCCCCAACCCCCCCCCCCCCTGGACGCCTGTGTCCTACGAGCCCCCCACCCCACCATTCACACGCTCCGTTGGCTACTGCAGCGCTTCCTGCACAAGCAGCTGCACTGCAAGGAGCAGCGCGATTGCCGCTGGCGCCGGGAGGAGGGGTCCGCGCCGGGGGGGGGTCCTGGTGTCCTGGGTGACCCGGCCGGGGACAGGGCGCACGGCACCCCTCCCCAACGACTGGCTCCCCAGCATGGCGCAGGGGGGCAAATTTCTAACCGCGGGCTCTGTCAGTGCGGGGAGTTGCCATTGGCACCTCATTTTTGAGCGTTGGGCCGACCACGGCCTTGGCGAGGTGAGGGCGACGCCCCGCAAGGACACCGTCCTCTTTCGGGCCAATTGGACCCGAATCCTCCGCGACGGCATCTATGTGGTCAAGGACGAAGGCAAATAGCATGGCTTCGTCGTTGGCCAAACGTTGTCGCGGCCTGGTGCCCTACGCGTCAAGTGTGAGGACGACGCGCAGCGGCACCAACAATCTGCCGTTGGGGCACTGCTAGCGGAACGTGAGCGCACGCCGACCTCGCAATTGCGGCAAGCGTTGGCGGCGATCAAGGAGAACGTGGACACGCGCGTGCGGGTATGCCCCCCCGCAAGCATGTCCACATGGCCAATAGGGCCCAAAAATGCACATGGTTGGCGTGCCGGTGCATTGCTCCGGCGACGTTCCAAACAGCTTGTTCTGGCGACGTTCCAATCTGTCACCAAAAAACGTTTGAAAAGTCTTTTGAACGTCGCCGGAACAGCTTATTGGAACGTCGCTGGAACACTCATCCTGGCTATCCTCCATGCAGGTGGAGGACATCCAGATCAACCCTTCGGACCCGCGCGCCGTTCGGGTGATCCTTCGTTGGCCAGGAAGCGATCCCCGGCCCATCTATTTGGGTACGTTGCTTCAGCAGTTGCACTTGCAGCCCGTCGCCGTGCTCGAGTTCCTCACGGCCATGATGGACTACGTGGCAGCCCGCGGCAGCGTTCTCGCGACGCGCATCGAGGGGTGGGGCAGCATTGGCGACCTATCCCCAGCGCCGCCGCACTGCCAACAAGTGGCCGCAGAGCCCCCCCCCGCCGCCCGTGTGTGCACCACCCGTGCAACCCCAACCCCCGAACCCCCGCCCAGCCCCCCAAACAGCACCCAAACCCAAACCCAAACCCCAACGCCCCCCCAAGCGGGAACCCAAGAGCGCCCCCAAACCACCCCCCCAAAAAAGGAAGAAGCTCCCGGGGGAGTCCTCCAGCGAGGAGTCGTCTAGCGACTCCTCAACGGACTCCTCCTCGGGGTCCACCAGCGACTCCTCGGCGTTTGAGGAGCCCCAGCCCCGCCCCCCGGCCAAGGAGCCCACCAAACCCCCTCGCAAGGCTCCCAAGAGAGCCGCGCCCCCCCAACCCAAGTCAAAGGCCAAGTCAAAGCCAAGAGGGGGGGGGTGCAAATACAAAGCGGGGGAGCAAGTGTATGTAGTTTTTCGGGACAATGGGCGGTGGGGGATCGAGCAGGGCAAAGAGGCCCTTGCCGCGGGTGGCCCCCCCGGGGTCGGGGAGACGTGGATCTCCTTCCCCAAAGACCCTGAACTCTTCGCCATCCCGAGAGCGTCGGTTTGGAAAACCAAGACGCAGGCGAAGAAGTTCCTCGCCAAGATGATGGCGGCCGAGGAGGAGGACAAGGAGGACGACGCGGACGCGGACGAGGAGGGGGATGAGAGCAACGACGGGGACGGGGACGGGGGAGACGAAGGGGATGGACCGGGGGCAGGTTTGGGTGCTACCGGGGCTAACCGGGATGGGGGCGTCGGGGAAGAGGTCGAAGGGGTGGAGGGGGAAAGGATGGAGGTCCAAGGGGTGGAGGGTGAAGGGGTGGTGGGAGAAGGGGTGGAGGGTGAAGGGGTGGAGGGTGAAGGGGTGGTGGGTGAAGGGGTGGAGGGTGAAGGGGTGGTGGGTGAAGGGGTGGTGGTCGGTGAGGGAGATGGGGGGGATAGTGGGGCGGGTGACAAGAGTTCGGGGGCGCCCGCCGGGCCCCCGACCACGCAGGACTTTTAGGTGAGACAAAGGGACTAACCCGATGGGCCCCCGGGGGCACCTTACACAACAATGTATGTTACCATTTTACCCTTCCTTGTGCTTTGCTCCTATTGTAGATTGCTTGTTCCGGCGACGTTCCAATAACTTGTTCCAGCGCTGTTCCAATGGTGTTCTAACAAAAACTGTTTTTGAAAACAAGTTTTTTTCACGTGGCAACGCGCCGGGCAACAAATATAAGCATACCAGCGGGGACCCCGAAGGCTAGCGAACAACATATTTTGCCACCATGTACGGGTAGGCTTGGTTGGGGGGCAAATAAATTTTCAACTTTTTTTGTTCCGGCCAGATAGCCTAGAACACTGGAACAATTTGGCCGGAACAACATTGGGTTTCCAACGCGCACCAAGGGTCGTGCTGGTGTTGGTGTCTGTGCGGTGCTAGTGTCTCTGGCATGCGTATACGCGAGCATGTGCTTGAGATCAAGTACAGGCACCCTGTGTACAGTGTGTGCACACTGTGAAAGGCGAGAGACAGGGCACGTGCAGGCGACGCAAGGTGGCGTATATATCCATAGGCTCCGGGCTGTGCGTCTGTCTGTCGACTGCTGATGACCGTGCAGGGAGAAGCTGCTGTAGACAGTGCAGGGAAAACTGCTGCATGAAGGCATAGGAAGGGCAGCAAGGATAAATGCCTGCAATATTATATATTCTCATACGAGCTATCGCCTGTGAACCCTCCCACTCCAGACAGGCATGTCATGTACGTGAGCATGTGCAAAACATTAGGGGGCATCGTGGTCACGGTGGGCGTCATGAGCTGTTGCTCGGCCCTGCCTGACCCACGACAGGAACAGTCTCATGGAGACGTATGGTATGAGATCATGTAGGCTCAGATAGCTGATCACTCGTGCTTCCCACCACTGTTTGGGACAGTGCAGGTGCCCTAGCCCCCATGCGAGGGAGCGTAGGTTGTCGCTGACATCCCTGTGATGCAGTGCATAGATAAGGGAGTCATTGAGGAGTGTGGGGAGACGTGCACTGAGGGTCGTCCGTGCATTGGGCGCGTGGGCTAGTGCCCAGGAGTGCCATTCAGCCTGAGTGGCATCAGGTGTCAGGCCTATGCCTTTCCTCCACATACACGGGCCTTGTGCAGTGATGGTGAGTTGACAGACGCCCCATGTGGTGACAGCGGGTGCTGGCTCCCATTTCAGTGGGATGCCATATATAGCCTGCAGGAGTGCATACGTGGCATGCTTGAGTGTGGGGAGCAGTGTGTCGGGGACAAACGCGTGAAGGATATAATTGTTATCCTTGTACCGGGTGAGGAAGACCGCCGGTGTCGGGGTTTGGGGGGTTGGGCCGTGCAGCTCGGTGTGGACCCATTCGTGCCAACCTTGGATCGCCTCGCCTCTGAAAGGGGCCAGGGTGGGGACATTACGTCACAACTGTTTGGGTATGTGATGTTCCCTCCTGGGGGTAGCCTGAATGAGTGCTCCATTCCTTCCATCCCAGTCACCGTCGTATGCAAGGGGGGAGAGAATAGGCACAATGCCATCGTGATTTTCGAAAAAAAAACCCAAATGGTATCGAGCGGGTGCCACCAGCGTGTATACCCTTCCGCAGACACTGTCGGGGGTGTGAGCGTTGCGGCCGCAAGGCGTCGCCGCATGCGTTCAAGATTAGCAACACCTACATGTGAGTGCATAGTGTTAAACGGCGCAGGCTGCAGGAAAGTGAGCGTGAGTGTAGCACAAGCCTCAGTATCGGCAGTAGTGTCCTGCAGGGCATTACGACATCTGTTGATCGTGTCTGTTCTACTCTAGTGGAGACTCAGAGATTCACGCCACATGCACCAGAGCTCAGCTTCCCAGCTGGACAGGAAGCCTCCTATGGCTACGCCTACGGGTGATTGTGTGAGGATCATTGGGCATATAGTGAGCAGTGTGTTGTGGTCTAGGTCCCAGTGGAGGTAGGTGCACACATCTGTTTCGTCGACGATGTCAAAGGTCTCGTCAAGTGCATGGCCCAACCTGTTGAGGTGTCTGTGCAGTTTGGAGAGAGAAAATTCGAAGATGCCATGCCCATGACGTTTATTCCGCAAACGTGACAGCCCCCACTCAAATGCAGCTTTCACATCTCTCCTGGAGATAGCCCAATATTGATCATACATATCAATTTCTGCATGTGAGGAGTGTTCCCACTGCGGACGGAGTCTGATGAGGCTGGACATCATATCACGGGTGCCACGCATAGTGGGCATGCATAGTGTGTAGGTGCATTGGCTCACTTCCCGTACAATAACACCAAGTGCGCGCGACATGAGGCGACCGCACTTGCTGAGGGGGTGGCCAGCGAAGGTGACAATGATGCGCACTTTTAACTCGGCCAACAGCTCTTGTGTCTTCCACTTGAGTTTACCGTATGCTGTGGGGACTCTTGGGAGCCGCGTGGGGGTGTGTCTCGCGCGTGTAGAGTGTGTGTAGTTCTTATTCACCCTTTCGGTTGCTGTGTCGGCCTCCAGCAGTACATGAGGGAGGCATCTCTGACGTGCCGCGCGATGGAGGATGCCCTGTGTGCGTGCTGTGTGTAGGATGTGGAGGAGGGTCCACTGTTGCGCTACGATGGGGGAGGACCCCCACCCATGTATGACACATTTGTCACCACAGATGATCATGGAGATGGTCTGTATTAATAGGTCCTGTAATCTGGCACAGCAGGCATACACTCGATGCACTTTTTTGTCCCACGTGTCTCCAACCAGCTCAAGATGTTTCATGATGTGTCGTATGGTATCCTGGCATTCATGTCTGAGCCACGGTGCACGTGAAGATAAGGTTTTTGCCTCTCTGTCGCAGTGCTGTAGGATCTCATGTATCACCTGGTCGATATCGGCAACAGACATCAGGGGCAGTGGCCTGGGGGGGTCGGGGTCTGGATGTGTTAGTGGCGTGCAGGCAGTGGGCATCGGGACCGGCAGGAGTGCCTGTACTAGTTGGCGTCGTATTTGTTGCATCAGGGTATGTATATGTATATATATATATATGTGTGTATATATATATATATATATATATATATATATATATATATATATATATATATATATATATATATATATATATATATATATATATGGCATAAGTGGTCAACGCCCCCCCCCCCCCAGCCGGGCCCCACCCGCCGAGGTTTTCTTGGGACCAAGGAACTCCCCCTCCTATTTTTGGGTCAAGAAGTTCAAAAAAATTGGAATTAGGGTGATTGGAGACGGTGGTGGGTCGCTACGACCCTTCAAAGTTGCAAAAAATAGGTGTTTCTTACCGAGTGACATCATCCCCCAAAATAGCCGCAAATATGTAAGGTGGGCCCAAAAAATGGTATGATACGGTACAGGTGGCCCTTCTCCTGCCCCTAGTGAGGCAAAAGGGTGATGAATGGATCCCATGGAAGGCATTCACGGCAATGGTTTGGGATGTTGGTGGTTTTTCTTACGCAGAGAGGGCTATTTTTAGCATTTTGGGCTATTCTTTGGGATGATGTCACTCGGTAAGAAACACCGATTTTGAGGAATTTTGAAGTGTCATAGCGGCCCACCACCGTCTCCAATCACTCAAATTCCTATTTTTTTGAACTTCTCGACCCCAAAACAGGGGGGGGAGGTCCTTGGTCCCAACCAAACCCCGGCGGGTGGGGCCCGGGTGGGGGGGGGGGGGGGGGCGTTGACCACTTGTGCCATATATATATATATATATATATATATATATATATATATATATATATATATATATATATATATATATATATATATATATATATATATATATATATATATATATATATATATATATATGCCGTCGGGCATGGACCAGCAGTACCCGTACGGGCAGGCGGAGACGGAGGCGTCTCTGGCCCAGGTCCTCTCGGATCAGCAGGCCCTGGCCTGGCGCGCCCATGAGTTGTGGCAACGGGACGCGGCGGCGGCCGGACTCCACTCCCAGGAAGCGACTGCCTTGCTACAGCACTTCCGGCGGGTGGACCCCGACCTATCCCCCGCTTCGGTGGAGGACCTACGTGCCGCGTTGGACCAACAGCCCCACCAGCTAGAGACACGCGTGGAGGAGCTGCGGGGTGTCCTCAGGAGCAACAGGCGCCGGTCCATCAAGGACTATTGGCGGGGCAGGGTGCCGGATCTGCAGCTCCGATGGACGGCGATACGGGGGGCCATCAACGTGGTGAACTATGCCCCGTCGGGCCTGTGGTCCGTACGCGTCCGCGAGTCGGAGAAGGTGCTCTTGGAGGCCTCGGACGTCATTGGCGAGGTCCAGAGGTACTGGGAGGCGCTGTACGCCAAGCGGCCAGTGAACCTGCCGGCCTTCGAGCGGCTGGTCCGGGCCCACATTCCCAGGGGGGGTGCCTGAGGAATGGAGGTCGGTGCAGGACTACACCCTGCAGGACCTTAAAGACGCCGTGAGGCAGGCCGTGGCGGACGACAAAGCTCCGGGGTCCAACCGGGTCACGGCTGCCCTCATAGCAGAGCTGCCTGAACCGGTGTAGGGGCTCCTGGTGCACGCGTACAGGGCTATCCTGCGGGGTGCGGACGTCCCGGAGTCCTAGCATGAGGCCATTATCTGGCTGATGCCCAAGGGCACAGCCACGGGCAACCTGGACGAGTACAGGCCGATAGCGCTGGGGCAGCAAGACATGCGAATGCTCATGACTCCCCTCATGCGGAGGTTCACAGCTGTCCTGGCACGCAAGGGACTGGCTGCGGACTGGCAGTTCGGGGCCATGCCGGGCTCCACGGCGGCTGCCCCGGTGTTCCTGGCCCAGCGCAGGCTGCAGCGTGGGCAGGAGGAAAACCACGTCCTGGCCTTCGATGTGTCAAAAGCTTTTGACACAGCGCCGCACGGGGCGCTGGCGCTCCTCCTGCGCCACATGGGAGTCCCGGAAGAGCTCATCAGGCTCTTCCACACCCTCAGCTGCGGGTCTCTGGTGCGCATCGTCACTGCGCACGGCCCGACGCCGAGCATTCGGCTCCACAGGGGCCTGCGGCAGGGCAGTGCGGAGAGCGCTGTGCTCTACCTCCTCCTCTTAGAACCTCTCCTGCGGAGCCTTGCCTGCAAGGCGCGGGGAGATGCTCGCCATGCGGTGCCACCCCTGGTGCAAGCGTACTGTGATGACCTCCTGTTGATAGCGCACTCCCTGCCGCAATTCCTGGAGTATGCAGCGGCGATAGCGCGATATCTCACGGACATGGGCATGTCCCTCAACGTCGGCAAATGCACCTATGCCAATACTGCTCGCATCCATTCGATCATTGTGTGCCTGAGCCCAGGGAACACGGCGGCCCCATGGGTATGCTTACGCGCCAAGGGCACGGTACCTTACTTGGGCCTGCGCCTCGATCCCAGGGGGGTGGCGACCATGAAGGAGAAACATGTACTCCGGTGTGAAGCTCTGCTGGGCTGGTGCAAGAACACGTTGGGGCCGGCGTCGGTGCCTCATGAGGTGATGGCGGCTGTGGTTGGAGGCATCGTGCGGTACGCGGCGCCCTACCTGTCCGACACGGCGGAGGCGGTGATCAAGCTGAATACTGCCATCAAGGCTGCGGCCCTGCAATTCGAGAAGCTGCCCAAGGACCTGTCCAACGTAGCGGTGCGGTCGGGTCATGGGTTACGGTTGGCGGATGTCAAGGTTATCTGCCGCGACTCCGTCGTGGCGACCATGGCTCAACTCACCCACCACCGGTCGACGACAGTCCGGGATGAGCTGCGGGCCATGCTCCGGGACATGCACGTGCAGTACGGAGTGTGCGGGCAGTTCATGGTGCCCTCTGCGTCATTCGCCACGCACGCTGGCAATACGTGGGTGGACAGGGTACTCCGGGCGATGGGGACGTTGCGCGTAGGACTTCTCATGCCATCGTCAGTGTACTCGTGTGTACAAGCCCATCTGCCGCAAGTGCAGTGGGCGGGGCGGAAGTGGGTGTCCCAATCCTATTCCTTCAAGGGTAGAGACATCTGCGTTCTCTCGGGGCCCCGCACAGATGCGGCGGTACAGTCCCTGACTGATCCCGCAAATGACCTCCTGCATGCGCGGCTCCCCTGTCCTGCCCCTGGGCACTGGGCTGTCCAGCTCCAGGAGTGTCATGAGGACCACCTGCACCTTCCGCACGCAGGAGTAGGGCCCCATCAGCTGGACCACGTGTGGTTCACGGGGCTCCGCGACGTCTTCCGGCCGCAGCTGCCTAGTCCGTTGACTCACCGGCTAATTCACCCGGTGCGCCGAAAAAAGGCCAGCAAACGCAATAGACAGTCCACTGCGGGGGACGTGTATGTGGTGGGCGGGTACAGGGAGGAAGGATGGGACCCGGCCAACCCGGGGCTATCCATGCCGTTCGTCCCGCTAGCCGCCCTCCTGTTTCTGTTGGGGGACGTCTTTGAGGGTTACCAGCAGCAAGGCGATCCGGCGTCCGTCCCCCTACTCACTCCACACGCCGGGGGCGGCATAAACCCGTCACCACTGTGGGTTGTGCACGGGCGGCCAGCGTTTTCCAGGGCATGCGCGGCGGTGCACGGGTGCAGCGAGTGGGCAATTGTCCTTCTGCTACCAGCAGGCCCTGTCCCGGATCCGGATGAGTACTCGGTCCCGGAAGTGGTTCGGATGTCCAACGTGCCGTACGATCCGCACGTCGCCGTCACGTCGTTGCGTGATGGCGGCGCGGTGGAACAGGGATCTGTGGTGGTGTACCAGCCCTCCTGCTCCGCAACGGTTTGGGGGGCGGAGTATACCACCGCCCTGGACGCCATCAAGTCAGTCTCTGGATGTGACCTGGCCGGGAGACCACATGCGGTGTATCGGCCGAAGGTAGTCCGGTCCCCGGAGCTCACGGCCTCCAGTGCGGCGTCCCTTGGAAGGGTGGTGCAGAGCCCCCACTCCGACGTGGCGTGGCTGGAACCCCACCGGTACTGCTGGGTGCCGGTGGCGACTAAAGTCACATCGTCTGACGCGTCACCCCGGGGAGACGACGCCACAAACGTGGCGGTGGCCAGCCACGGAATCCCCACGTGGACGGGTGCCATCTACGGCACGGTCCCGGAGGCAGAGATCATCGGCGCGGCGGCATACCTGTTGCACACGCGACCGTCAGCGTGCACGGTGCACGTGGTGGATGCGTCCATCATAGGAGCGCATCTCCGCAGGGCGCAGGAGGCCCTGTACCGTGGCATCAAGGGGCCGACATCACATTTGGTCAACCAGCACGCACTGAGCTGGATAGTGGAGGGGCTGCGGCGGCTGCCACGCCGAGTTGGGGGGCCGCACCACTGGGTGGTGAGGCAGAGCTCGCACTTGGCGGCGGTCCCGCTCGAGGCGCCGGACTCTGCCGCGGCCCGTGCAATGGCCCCGCCTGTCCATCTCGTCCTACCAAAGGAGCACGCCTTCCTCTTGGTGCCGGGGGATAATGGAGAGCTCGAGCCGCGTGTGCCATCCATGCAAGCCCTTCAGCAAGTCCGGGAGATGGAGTGGCGTTCGCCAGCGGCACGCACCAGGGCGCACACGCCACTGGCTGGCGCCTGCGAGGCGGTGCCCCTGGGAGCTATACACCACGGCCCAACGCACAGAAATATGCTGCGGGCACGTGACGGTCGCTTGTCCACAATGCAGGTCATGCGACGGTGGAGACAGAAGCTCACGCGTATGGCAATACCGGCCCACCCCTGTATCTTCTGTGGGGGGCCGGAGGAGGACATTGGCCACATGCGCCTGCTGTGTGCGCGGGACGAGGAGGTGGCAGGGCTCCTGTGCAGGCGTGTGGAGGAGTTCACGGCGGAGCTACCCCTGACAGACAGGGCGGTGGAGTTCGTGGCGTGGAGGGAGCACGGCTGCAGGTGGACTGAATCCCTGATGGCGGGTGTCGTCCCCGGGGACCTGAAGCGGCTGTTCGCTGCGGTGCGAGCGGCGTCGTCTCGGGGCCCTGCCAAGGCCAGGCTCTTTGTGGAGGACATGGTCCAGATTGGGGAAGATGTGTATGCCCGCAGGAACCATCGGCTCACCCAGATCATGCAGCTGCCGATGCAAGATCGAAGGAGGGCGGTATACGCGTTCCTGCGAGGTGACACACCCTTCTGCCCGCCGGCAGGGAGGATCCAACGGCGTCCGCCGTGGAACCCGTTTGCCGGCCTCCCCGGCGACCTGCGGGCAACCTTTCAGAGGGCACCGCTGCACGCACTGCTGGTGCCACGGTCGTGCATCGCGCACGAAGAGGCCATGTCCTTGTTCCCTCACTGGATGGCGGCGGTGGCGCAGGCCTTCAGCCAGTGGATCGGTTCCTGGGTGGCACGGGACATCACGGCATTCAGGGAGTGGTCCCGCATGGTGTCGGCGCAATCGTGGGCCCTAGTGCGTGGTACCATGGTGAAAAGCCCTGACGGCCAGAGTGATCCCTGGCTCCAGGTGTACGCCAACCATCGAGCTGTGGGGAACGTCATGGGCTGGCCTCGCGAGGTGCTGCCGGTCCTTCAGCAGCCTCTGTGCAGTCTCCCAATCCTGGCGGTGGTTGTCGTGCTTGACGTGGGTACGTTGTGGCTGTATGACCGGCAGCTGCGACGAGCCATACCAGCGGTCACGGAGCGGCGGTCCATGGCAGTGTTAGTGGGCTCCAAGCAGCTGGCACGGGTACAGGGCGACGACGCGCAAGGCCACGTCACGGAGGCCATGTTCTCTGTGCCAGAGGGGGACGACCACGTGGCTGCCGATGCCCGTCACACCCTTGACACCCTGGGCCTCGCGGCGGTCATTGAGGCTCGGGCGGGAGGACAACGCTTGGTTCTAGCATCCGCCAGGGGCCCGGGGCAAGACGGGGTTGATGTCATCGGGGAGGTCTTACGGGACTACGGTTGGGAGCTCCTGGCGCATGGCACACACAGCCCCAAAGTTGCGCGGTGGCCCCGGCTGATTGCGGGCCTGCCGGTGATGCCCGACGGGCGACCGATACTCCGCCCGGTGTCCACGTGGGAGGAAGCGAGGCGCAGCCTACTCAGTTGTGCCACAGCACGCACGCTGGCGGGTGCTTTGCTCGGACTCCAGGACGCGTGCTGCGATGTATGGCAGGACCTGTGGTCGCAGTGTTGTGATAGTAGCTGCGTTCCGTCGCGGTCTGTGCTTCCGTAGCGATGCCACGGGTGCGGAGAGACAGCGTCAGTTTGGGTTCATCAATGTGCCTCCGTCCCACTATGCGGGACATGTAAGGAGCGTGCCGATAGGGGGTGGCCTAAGGCGAGGTGGGCACTGCGGCACTCTGGACAGATGTCCTCAAGTGCTTGGAAGACAATCCAGAGTGACCTGAAGAGCGTCCGAGTGGAAGGGGTGAGATGCCCCGATGCGCCGTCGGCAGCCCTGCCCCTGCTGCTATGGTGGGCGGCTCTGGAGGGCGACTCGCGGATACTCTGGTTGTGGCATCGGGGAGGAAATGGTGACAGGCGTGGTGGGGGCCGGGGGGTGATGCGAATTGATGGGGTTAGGAATTGTGGGTGCACCTGCTACCGTCCCTACGCTGGACGCAGCGGAGGGGGTAGCGCCTGAGAAGCAGTGCCCTCATGGCCTGATTGTGCGGTACTGGCAGGCGGCGTATGACGGCCAACGCGATGTGACAGGTCGTGCCGGCCTGATGGTGAGCCGTACTGCCCCCGTGCATGAGGGTCGGACAGGGATGCTTCACCCGCCTGCCCCGGGTCGCCGCATACAACAGTGAGGTGTCATGGGTCGTCCCGACCAGGGTAATAAGGCCCAAACCCCTGAAGGGTATTCCCATGGCACCGGGGTCTCTACTGGCGGCCTGGCAACGGCAGTATTGGGAGTGGTTGCTCGGGATACACCGGGGGTGCACGGAGTTGTCTGGGGGCGGGCGACATCGTTGCCGGCGCTACGGTGCACGCGTTGCGGCGCCCCCTGGGAGTGTTACACGGGGTTGCGGGGACAGCCTGCAGGCCCCGGGAGCGGCGACGAAGTGGTGATGTGTGCATAGAGGGATGTGACGGCGAGGTCGTCAGGTGGACTGTATGGCGGGCGTACTTGAGACGGCGTGGCAGCCTGGGAGGAGCACTCATGAGGGGCACGCGGAGTTCAAGGTGACGGTGTACTGGCGTCTTGGGGGTATACGCGGCGGTACTGGGGTCCGTACGGTGGGGGTACGCGGCGGTGCTGGGGAACCGTACAGTGGGGGAGCTGCGGGGATGCATGGCGGTACTGGGGTGTCCCCCTGACCCCTCTAACAACTCAAGGGGCGCGTAGGGGCATCCCCTGGCCCCATTAACAAACTAGAGGGACCGTGCCTGCGGGCATGTACATAGTCTAACCTCTGACCATGGCCTTGCGGTTGCGGTGGTGCGTGTGGTGGCGGCTCGCAGGTGGCATCGGCGTGGCAACAGCGGTACTGCGCGGCGTCGTAGCGAAGAGTATGCGGTCGCCTCACCATTTGTAACGACTTACCCCTGGGGGGCGCCAGTCCGGTCGGCTAGAGGCGGGGAGAGAGGAGGAGCAGCATGCTAAGTGGTCCGGGGGGTGACGCGCGGGCCAATGCTATAAGTAGGCTCGCCACGTCGTCGGTGGGGGCCGAACCTGCGGCCTGGCCGCTGCTGTGGCGGAAGAGGCGCAACCACGGGAGCTGGCCAATCAGTGCAGGTAAGGGTCAAGGGTAGGCGCCGGGGCAAAGTATGTGGGCCATATGAGGTGCACCTGGTTACCACAGCCCGGGGCGAGCCTCTGGTGGGTACCCCTACAGGGGGTCGATAATCAAGCGACGGCACCCACCAGCCCGAATCCCAGCCAGCGATATTCACGGGTTGCGCCACTCCCGTCGCGTAGCGGCCAGCGTCCCCCCCTGTAGACCCTCAGGTTATATTATACGTGGGCAAGAGGATGCCTCGAAGGTGATTGGGTTCTGGCCCCTGACAAGGAGTGCCGGCACAGTATATATATCTGGGGTGTGGGTGCTGCTCAGGGCCACGGGGACGTGGAGTTGATACCGTGTTTCTATACTATACTAGGGGACTGATGCGGTGGGTCGGCGGCGTACATTGTGGGGACACGGGGGCGATGAAGGCTGAGGGCCAGGCTAGGCTGGAGCCTCCCAGAAATCCTGGCTGTGCATAAGAGGGTTATTGCTTGCTGGCAGTGGGATATGAGGAGTCAGGGGTGGTGGGTATTTACGAGTACGCAACTGACAGTGGATTACGTGGGGTCACGGGTACTGGACGTCTCCACGGTGGCGGGGGTACGCGAACAACGGAGAGTCCGCTCTTGCTTCGCCGCATGCGTGCTGCTTTGTGCCTTGGTTGCCGCTTTGCGCCGGACGGAGAAGCCTTTGCTTTCTGCTTGTTGCGATGCTGCTGCATTGCTGTGCCTTGCCCCCTTACCCCCGGCGAACAAACGGGCCAGCGTCCGTCGCCGTTGCTAATGCTAACGCTTTGCAGTCGCCACTGCCCCCAAAGCCTGGTTGACCGGTATCCCCGGTCCTCTGGGTCCTCCGTCATGCTGTGGGCCACGTCAGGCAGCCCTGGGACCCAAGGGATCGAGCGAGGCAGGAACCACCTGTCGGCGCGAGATGCCCGGTAACTCCAGTAGACGGCATGATAAGTGGTTGTGACTATGACTATGACTACGGTAACTCCAGTAGACGGGATGATAAGTGGTTATGACTATGACTATGACTATATATATATATATATATATATATATATATATATCCTCCAATCTACACCCCTCTCCCAACTCTAGGTGGCTCCGCCACACGGCTCTAAGGTACGTGCGAAGGGCACAAAGTGGTGCATACATGTGGTGGAACGGGCTAAACTCGGTCAAAACGGGCTCAAAACGGGCTAAAAACACTTGTTTGAGCATCCCAAATGGTCCGGGATCACTTTTGGAAAAACGTGGTTTTGACTCATTTTTGACCCATTTTTGATTCCAAATTGTTGGTCCCAAAACGGCCCATTTTCAAGGCATTTTGGGATTTTCCATGGCCCAAAACGCGCCACGACGGGCTCAGAAATGGCCCAAAAAGACTTGTTTGAGCATCCCAAGTGGTCTAGGAACAACTTCGGAAAAAATGATTTTTTTCGCCCTGGGGACCCTGGTGGACCCACCGTTGGCCCCCACTGTGCGTGGGCTGGCGGGCCCTCTGGCTGCACCAAGTGACCACTGGTACGGGGGTCTACGTGTCTCGTTGGGCGATTCTGAGGCTTGAAAACCATAAAAAGTGGGGGGTTGCGGGTGGACTAGGTGCCCTCGGAATTCGGATTTGAGCCACGTAGCCCAAGATACGGCCCGTTCTTGGTTTTGGGGTGCTGGTGCACATTGCGCAGTTTCTAGGGCTTTTTGGCGCCTTTTTGGGCCGTTTCTCGGACATATCGTGGAGTTAGAGGGCACCAAAGGTCCCTTGGTCGCAAGAAAGTCAAGCCGCACGTGCAGTGTAGCAGCTGTTTGCCTTCGTTTGGCTGTTTTGAACCCTTACTAGGGCTGTTTTGGGCGAAAAATGGCTGTTTTTGGCCCAAAACTGCGCAGATTTGGGAGGGCACCTCTCGACTTGGCGCCACCGCCCCGGGCCGCCACCGGTGAGTTTTTGGCTCAAAACTTGGATTTGGCAAGGCCACCACCTAGGCTCTAGGATGGCTAAAGTAGAGTCAAGCTCGAGGCGATGGGAAGGTGCATTGGCCAAAACGAAATGGTGACGTGTTGTTGTGGTTGTTGTTGTTGCTTGCTGCTTGTTAGCTAAATTTAAGGGGAGAGGGGTGTAGTAGAGGGGTATATATATATATATATATATATATATATGTATATATATATATATATATATATATATGTGTGTGTATATATATATATATATATATATATATATATTACTACACCCCTCTGCCACCCTATATATATATATATATATAGATATATATATATATATATATATATATATATCTACATGGCATATCTTGAGCAGTGTATCCACACCAGGGTGCGAGGTAGAAGGTGGGGTTGGGGAGGGGTGTAGGGACCCCCCCCCCTAGTTTGGGGTCGGGAAACACAAAAAAACATGTTTTGGAAGTGAATTGGATGGTTATTAGGGGGTATTTGCGCCTATAACACGGGGAGGGCGACTACAACCGGTCTTGATGCGACCCGGCCCCCAACTATCTTTCAAAACGCTCGGGGGGGGGCGCAGCTGGGGGGGGTCCAGCTGGGGGTCGGGGGGGGGGGTTCCTCGCGGGGGTCGGGGGGGGTCTGGCCGGGGGTCATGGGAGTGTCCAGCCAGGGGTGAGGGGGGGGGGGTGGTTAGGGTTAGGGTTAAGGTTAGGGTTAGGGTTAGGCCTAGGGTTAGGGTTAGGGTTAGGGTTAGGGCTAGGGCTAGGATTGTGGTTGCTGTTAGGGCCTGCAGCCCTCCTGTAGCCCTCCTTCCTTATTGTTTTAACATAAATATGATTTCTCTACAAAATTTTGAGTATTTTGAGTATAAACACATAGTATGAAGAAAAAAATTGGCGCCTTTGGCGCGAGACAGTTTTCTCTAGAGACACTTGTTGGTGGCCGACCCGGCACCACTATCTTTCAAAACCCGGGGGGGGGGGGGGGGGGCTGGGGGGGGGGGGGTCGCATACAAGGACCGGGCCCGGCCGCCGCCCCGTGGCCTATAAAGGGCTCGCAATGGCTAAAAAGAGGGTGTGACATCACTCCTACTAGGATCCTAATCAGAGTACTAAAAATAGGTGAAATGGTGGTCCAAACCCCTAATACTAGCCCCAAATACCCCAAATAATAGTTTGAGGGACATGAAAATGAACAAGAGAATGTTAAAAACTCCGAAAAACTATAGGGGTGGTGTGGGTTATTTTTACCATTCAGTGGTTATTTTTAGTACTATGATTAGGATCCTAGTAGGAGTGATATCACACCCTATTTTTAGCCATTGTGAGCCCTTTGTAGGCGCAAATACCCCATAATAACCATCCGATTCACTTCCAAAACATGTTTTTTTGTGTTTCCCGACCTCAAAATAGGGGGGGGGGTCCCTACACCCCTCCCCAACCCCACCTTCTACCTCGCACCCTGGTGTGGACACACTGCTCAAGATATGCCAGATAGATATATATAGATATATAGATATATATATATATATATATGTATATATATATATATATATATATATATATATATCCTCTAATCTACACCCCTCTCCCAACTCTAGGTGGCTCCACCACACGGCTCTAAGGTACGTGCGAAAGGCACAAAGTGGTGCATACATGTGGTGGAAGGGGCTAA
>OZ038378.1:43472638-43607638 GCA_964036045.1 Eutreptiella sp. 'Long Island Sound 2002' | reverse complement strand
CGTGGTCCCGTAGGGCTTGGCATTGTAGATTCTCTATGGGGGCCATGATATGGTCCCACACCTCGTCCTCAGTATAGCCGATGAGCCAGGATTCCCCGGGCCGGATACCGTATTGGATATCGGCCGCACAGTCCTCCCGTGGGAGCCTATGGTCGTACAGCGGTGGTTGAAATTTTGGTGGCATCACAACCAAAGATTGTTGAGAAATGAGACTCTGTAGAACACGCAACACACCAGTGGCAGTTCCAGAGGCAACAGCAGAGGCAGCAAAAGCGGAACGTGCAGAACGCGCAGCACACGCAGAACGCGTAACACGACCTCCAGAGGCAGACACAGAAGCAGACACGTAGAGCGCGTATTACACGAAACACACGCAGGACAGGGGATGGGGCAATGTGGG
This sequence comes from Eutreptiella sp. 'Long Island Sound 2002', assembly GCA_964036045.1. NCBI lineage: Eukaryota > Euglenozoa > Euglenophyceae > Eutreptiales > Eutreptiaceae > Eutreptiella > Eutreptiella sp. 'Long Island Sound 2002'. The sequence continues at coordinate 43,607,238 of OZ038378.1, read as the reverse complement.
CGGCAACACGAACAAGTCAATTGTTCCTTTCTTGAAACGGTGTCCGTGCACCCTACATGGTCCACGCAGAGCAGCGGCCGCAGCCGCCACCCTTCATCCGAACGTCAAAAAAGTATTCACAACGCAATAAATACCGGCGTCGGTGCCCCAATGGAAGCGCCGCCTACCGATGCCACCACTGTGGGGTTGGTTGTGAATGTGCTTGCTGGGCCAACGGCACTGGCCTGGAAAAGAAGAGGGGTTGTGAGGTTTGTCTGCCGCGGACCTCATCGGGGTCGGGCCACTCATCCCCCTCCTGTGTGTTTGAAAAAATGCTGCCTGGGCTGCTCCAACTTAGGTCGGCCCGATTTACTAAATCTGCACTATCTCGTCCTTCTCCTCCATCTCCTCTCCCGCCGCTGCGGCTTCGTCCGGTTCTCCTCTCCCATTTCCGCATCGCTCTTCGGCGCCCCAGCGCTCTCTTCCTTGGCTGCCTCCGGCTCCTGCGGTGGATCCATTGGCGCGGTCGACTCCTCCTCCGGCTCCGTTTTGATTGGGTGCTGCAGAACACGGAACACGCGTGAAACATGCAACCCACCTCTAGATACAATCCGAGAGGCACCAAAAAGAAAACGTGTGGAACGTGCAGAACGCGGAGAACACGGGGCTCGCATCCACAGGCACACCCGGAGGCTACGCGCAAATCCCCTAGAACGCATAGTACCAATGTGCAACGCGCACCTGTGCACCTTCCGTGTGCGGGGGTCCCGTCTCCGGCCCCATCTTCGGCCTGCCTTGCTGCTCCCCGGACGGTGGCAGTGGTGGCGGAGGTCCTGGCGGCAGTGGCTGGGGTGGTGGGAGTATTGGCGCTGGTGGGATCCCCGGCGGTGGCGGTGGCTGCAGCATTCCTTGCGGAGGAGGATACGTGGGTGGCGGCGGATAATCCTGGGGCCGGTACCTGTACGGGTCGGACCCATACGGGAGGCTCCCGGAGCTCGAAGGCATTTCCGGATCCGTCTTCATCGGCTGGTACTCGTACCGCGGCTCATACTCGTATCGCGGCTCATACGGATACCCATGCTGCTGCGGATACCCATACTCCTCCCAGGTTGTCTGCAGAACATGCAGAGCGCGCAAAACAGGTAAGACATGGGAAGGCAAATCCAGAGGCAGTCACAGAATCGAACGTGCAGACCGCGTAGAACGCGTAGGACGCCCAAAGCAGACAGGAGGCAACTCCAGAGGCAAGTGAAAAGACCCGTGCCACGACGCCCAGCACAGGAATGCACACCCGCTGCCTCTTTGCATCCTTTGTTCTCACGAGTGTCCAGGCCCCTGTGTCGGGGAGGTCGACACCTCTGTCCTCCGTTAAGGTGTAGGCCATGAGGCCAGCCATGCGGACCGTGCGCGACAGCTTCTCCTGTACAGACCACGCAAAGGGCGTGCAACACCGGAAGGCACCCCCAGAGGCAACGAAGAGGCGCAACGTCGGGAACACGTAGCACGCGCAGAACGCCGAAGACGCGCTACACGCTGCACTGGAGGCGTTACAGAGGGAACACGCAACACATGCAGTACACCTGCAAAGTGTCAGTGGGCATGTCGACAATGTCCTCCGCACCAAACGCACTCAGCTGGTCCATGCTGCGCCGTGGTCGGTATCCAGACGACAGGGGCTCCCCCTTCAATTTCGCCAACGGCAGGCCTGCAGCTGCGGGGTCACCAAATTCCGTAGGCCAGTCCGGGGCTCCGACACAGTTCGTGCACACCGACACCCCCTTGAACAACCCGGTTGCGCCTTGGCGGGGTGAGCTGCTGGGGTATCGCTCCTCAAACAGTTCTCTGGTAGCGGCTGTGCTTTGTGCATTCTTCGTGCCACAGCGGAGGACCATCTGCACACTGTACGCCCGCACGTCCGTCACCAGAAGCAGCGCCAGGCCCAATTCGCGGCGCGCTTGTGTTTCCTCGGCCAAACACACTTTGTAGTGTTGGCATACTCGTCCGAGTGACACTTCATATTCCGACTCCAGGGTGCGCTGCATGACCTGCACATCGTTGTCGTAGGTGGCACCGGCTTGGTACTTCTCCCCTCGGGTTGCACCTGTGGGCATCGTCCGGTGCGGTTCGCCTTCCACTGCGTAACGCACATGCTTGGGCCTCTCCTCCACCTTCTTGCCCTTGCTGCTCTTCTTCTTGGGTGGACTCTTCGTCTTTTCCTTCTTCTTCTTGGACAGCTCCTCCGGCTCTGGCCTTGCCTCTGGCTTTGCCTCTGGCTTCGCCTTCACAGGGGTCCCCTTTGCGGCCATGCGGGCAACCACCTCGAGGTGGGTGCTTCGGGGTGCGCGTTGGGCGAGGGAGGGCTCGTCCTCGTCCTTCACACTGGCAGCATCACTGCCCTCCTCCTCCTCCTCCTCCTCCGCCTCCTCTGCCTCCTCCGGCTCCTCTTCCGAATCCTCTTCCGACTCGTCCTCATCCGAACTCTCCGTGGTTCCCTCATCTTGGATCCACGTCCACAGCCGGTCGCGCGGAATCTGTAAAACATGCAGAACCTGCAAGACACATGGAGGCAACCCCAGAGGCAATACCAGAGGAAGCACGCAGAGCGCCAAGAACGCGCAAAATGCATAACACACAACCAGAGGCAGATCCAGAGGCAACGAGAAAGGGAACGGATAAAACGCGCAGAACACATAAAACACCTTTTTGTATTTCAAGTAGCCATCCTTCTTGTTGCGGACGTCCTGCACCACATGCGGCGCATGTGGCTTGCCCTTCGGGGCCTTGACCTGTGAAAGGGTGCAAGAGGCGGTAGGGGAGAACAGGCAGCGTAAAACAGTGGTCACATCAACCGCAAACCCGTGAACGTGGTACACCTGATACGTTGTGAGGTTCGTCAACCAAAATTCTTTCTCCTGCTTGTCCTTGGCCCCTTTCTTCTTCCGATTGACCCATCCGGCATGCCACCCCGCTGCGACACAAGGGGGTGAGGAGGATAGCGGTGCAAGGCGAGAAGCGAGATGAAAACGAAGACACACACACACATACTCGTGGCTTGTTTCATTTGAAAGACAACGAAGGCGTCGTGCTTCAGTTTCTCCGGATGCTTCCACTCTCCCAGCTTCCCACCCTTCTGCAACCATTGGGAATGTGTGGCGGGGTACAGGGGTGCAGGCATGGCTCCTGCACCATAAAAGCAGAGCGGCCTATGAATGATGGGACAAAAACATGCTGCAGAGCACGTAGCACGCGTACAACGGCTCCAGAGGCAACGTCAGAAGCGAAAAACGACAACACACAAAACACCCAACACACGTGGGCAATGTAGCACCAAGGCAAACAGATAGGCAGAAGGCAATTGTCGTTGGAATACGCACATTTAAGTTCCATTGGGAACCAGTGCAGGTGTGTGGCAGAGTACACGGCTGAAAGCATGGCAAAAAAAAAAATCAGGGGTGGTATGATAGGTGTGAAGCGCTTAGCCCCTGCAGAACGCGTAGAACGCGTAGGAAGACTTCCGGAGGCAGACTCAGAGGCACCGGACCGAAACACACAGGACGCGCAACACACGCAGCACGCGTAGCACCAAGACAGAGGCAGAGGGAGGAGGCAATTGTGCTTCTCTCCTCGAAAATGGTTGAATTGAGCTAAACGGATAGTTCCATTGCGTCGGGCACCCTCGAAAACCCCCCGGAAGCACAAAACAATCATAAAAGCAAAAACGCGACAAAGTTTCGTGCTATGCTTTCTACGCGTGGTAGCCAAAGGAATATATATATATATAGATAGATAGATATAGATATATATATATATATATATATATATATAAATAAATATATAGATATATATATACAAATATATAGATATATATACATATTCCATTGTCTACAGAGGGGACGTTTCTGTCCGGAAGCGCTCTGCGCGGCACAATACGTGCTGCGCGTGTTGCTTCAAAAGGCGCGGCACGCGCAGCACGTGCAGAACGCAAACAACACAGGCATCACGCGCAGAACGCGCAGAACGCGCAGCACGGAGTTCTAGAGGCAGACTTAGAAGCAGACTTCCGGCACGCGCAAAACGCGTAGCACGCGTAGCACGTCACTATTGTACACGCGCGCACTTTTGGGGGGCCGCGTCCTCACAGTTTGGGTATCCAGCCTACGCGGTTGTCCCCCAGGGTTCGCACTGGTCCCATGAATAGGGATGGCACAGGCTTGGCGGCCATGAAGTTCACGATTCCACCACGTCCGCCCTCCACCACCTTCTCCTTCCTAATCTTCGTCATCCTCCATGTCCTCGTCCTCTTCCCCGTCACTCTCCTCCTCCTCCTCACTCTCTTCCTCCTCATCCTCCTCCCCCTCCTCCTCACTCTCCTCCTCCGTGTCATCCTGACTCTCCTCCCTCTCGCTTCCATCCTCCTCGGCCTCGTCGCCCTCCTCCTCCACATCCGCCTCTACCACCCCGGTCACCCCATGCGCCACGGCAAAGCACCCCACATGGTACCACTTGCCGCACCCACAACAAACGTAGTGGGTCTTGCCCCGGTTGCAATGGGCGCACACCCGGCGGCCCGGCATCCGCACCGGCACGTGGATGGGCTTGGCCACCGCCACTGTACAAAAACGGCGCCGGATAAGGTCCCACTGCCAGTCAAACATGGTACCCGTTCGGGCCCCCCCCGAGGGACCGGCAGGTCGCGTATGCGTTGACCACGGCATACCGGAGGACGAACGCACGCACCGCATGCGACCACGTCATCTGACGTCCCATCTGGCGCATCTGGAGCGCCATCTGGTTGACGCCATCTACCCCACGCGATAGCTGGCGGTAGCTGGCGACCACCGGGTTCACCTCATTCCCGCTGCGGCGATGCACGGGTCCGGCTTGTGGGAAGTGGACGTTGGTGAGCATCGGCACTACGCGGGGCGGCTTGTGACCCACCTTTGGGTTCTTGAAGACCACCATGGCGTACCTCGCGTCGTCCACAGTGCACGTGGCGGTTTGTCCTTCTCCTAGAAGCTCTCCTGCCCTGTCCACCCCGTACGTGGAGCGCTTCGTCATCATCAAGAATGCTTTCTCCTCCGCAGCGAGGTCACGCGCTAGCTCGTGGGATCCAAAAAAGGAATCCGCACAGAGGATGGTCCCGGAAGGGAGGAGACCTGCCCACATGGTCATGATCTGCTGGGCATTGTAGTTGCCCGCGCTGTTGCCGAACCGCCGCAGGTGCCCGCGTCTACCCGTGTACAGGTACATGTCCACCACGTACCCACTGGTGGCATCGGCAAGGCAATAGAGCTTGATGCCGGTGGAGTGGGGCTTGCGGGCGATGAACATCCGCAGTGGGCCGGCACGTATGCCTTTGTGCGGCACCACGGACTCATCCCCACAAGCCGCGCCACCCAACCGCCAGGCACCAGCCCACTGCCCATTGCACTCCTCCAGTAGTTCAACAACGTCGGGCCGGATGTTACGGCGCAAGACGTAGTACTGCTTGCGGCTTAGCAATTGTGCCATGAAGGGGTTGTACAGTAACCCGTCCCGTTCCCAGATGCCGTCTACTTGCATGGGCCGTACCATGCCTAGTAGGAGGATGAAGGCGTTGTACCTACGGAAATGGGAGCCACATCCATTGGGGCAAACACTACAATCGATTGGCCGAACCGCTAGAATCAAGTGGGACACACCTTGGTACTAGGGGGATCAAGTGGGAGAGGTTCGCCTTCCGGAGGGATGCCCGCTGTAATTCCTGGATGGGGGCCAACATGTGGTCCCACACCTCATCCTCGGTGTACCCGACTAATTCAGTTTGGCCTGGCCGGACTCCATGCATGATATTTGCTGCACAGTCCTCCACGGGGAGTGAACCCGCCCAAAGATTCGTGGGAAATGGCATTTTTGAAGAGCGGTGTGTCTGCACAACACGGAACACGTACTTTTAGGCTCCAGAGGCAGAACCGGAAGCAACGCGGAGAACGCGCAACACGCGCAGAACGCGCCACACACAGTCCAGAGGCACAGTCAGAGGCAACACGCAGCACACGTAGCACAGGGCACTGTGGGTGTTTTTTTCATGGGGGGGGGTGGTTTGAGCCTCAATTCCCCTACCACACAGCAACCTGCAGCGGAGGGGGGGGGTTTCAACCTCGATTCCCCGACCGCAGAGCAATAGGCAAAAGGTGTGGTATCTTTTTTTGCGGGACACCACCAGTTCGCTTGTGCTTGGCGCCGGGCACTACATGTCCGATCGCCATAATACTCCGTTATCGTACAGCCAAGAAACCGGGTATAGCTACCACATATTACGACGCCACCAGTCCGGCGCCTGTTGAGAAAAAGCGCCTGTCTGCGCTGAAACTTCCCAAGGGGGGACCCGCAAAGCGGGCTGCGAACTCTGCCGCCCCCGGGACTCGTCGGGGTCCGGCCATCCCGGACTCGGTTCCCCAAGCGGGGAGAAAAACCCCTGGGACCCCTCCCCCTCCCACCCCTCCTCCCCCTCCCAGCCCTCCCAACCCTCTACACTTCTTGGATTTCGCCGTCCGTCATCTTGCCCTCGGCTGCCGTCTCCGTATCTGGATCCCCCTCCGGTTCGGCATGGCGTTCCGGGGAGTCGGGGGGCTCCTCCTTCACTCGCACAGGCGCCTGCAGAACGCGGAAAACGGGGTGCTGTCCTCCAGAGGAAGGCCAGAATCGAGACACGTGTAACGCGTAACACGCGCGGAACGCGCAACACATGCCAGGGCGGATTCCAGAGGCACAACAAAACCATACCGGCATGACGCGCAAACAGCAGTGACCCCGCAACGCGCACCTGCTCACCTGCCGGACCACCATCGCCCCCTGCTGAGACCTCCGCGCGTGCGGCAACGCCTTCTGCAGCGCCTTCTGCGGGCTCCTTGGGTCCTTCTTTGGCCCCCTGACCTTCCGTCTCCGGGGGAGGCTTCTGCAGAACGCGAACGACGTGATGTCTGTCCTCCAGAGGCACGGCGGAGGCAAGACATGTAGAACGCGGAGAACGCGCAACACGCGCAACACGGGGCGTACCAGCCTCTAGAGGCGACAAAGAAGCACGCGTGGAGAACACGCAGCACAGCCACCTGCTCCACCTGCATCCCAACGGCGCCAGATCCTTCTGTTTTGATGCTCTGGGGATCGTCCCGCGTCTCGCCCGTCTCCTGCGGATCCTGTGGAAACACGAGGGGGGCAACCAAGTGGCAGAACATCGGGCAGACGAGACCGGGGCTCCACATACATGTGACTCACGGCTCCGTACAAACCACGCATTGAAAACCGCAACAGAGGACGTACGATCGGGTTGGTTCCCCAGCCGCCCACGCACCTTCTTGCTCTCTGCCACATCGGCGAATGGGCCGAGCGGCGCCTTCGGACGAAGCTCCGGCGGATCGCCCGATGCGCCGGGGGGCGCGCCATAGGGCAGGGGAGGCGGGGAACCCCGCGGCGGCGCGCCATACGGCAGGGGAGGGGGGTGGCCCCGCGGCGGCGCACCATAGGGCAAGGGAGGCGGGTGGCCCCGCGGCGGCTGGCCATGCGGCGGCGGGCCCGGCGGCAGTGGCGGATAGCTGGGCCACTGCGGGTCTTCGTCGTACGACTGCTGGTACTGCGGTGGCGGGCCTGGCAGGTGCGGGCAAGTCCTCCTCCAGAAGCGTGCAAGGAATCATGCGTGTAACACGCGTAGAACGCGCATCACGCTACCATGGGCCTCCAGAGGCGGCGCGGAGGCACCAGCGCGCACACCACCGAGACCACAAAGCACACAGATACCCGCGGTTTCTTCGCCGCCAGCTCTCGGGTGCGCACCAACGACCATGCTCCAGACGCCGGAAGTTCGAGTTGCCGTTCCTCTTCCAATTCGTACGCCATCAGGCCGGCCATCCGGACAAACCGGACAAACTTCTCCTGCAGAACGCGGAAAACACGATCGGTCCTTCAGAGGCACAGTAGAAGCAAACACGCAGAACGCGCAGAACGCGCATGACGCGCGGAGCGACTACGTAGAAACACAACAGAGGACGCGCGCAACACCTGCAAAACATCCGTGTCCATGTCAACGATGTCTTCGATGCCCATTGCGCTCACCCGATCGCTGACCCCACCTCCACGACCACCTCGCAGGCCCTCCATTTTCAGCTTGGCCAAACTCAGGCCCTCTGCCGGCGGGCTGAGGTCCACCGGCCATTGCGGCGCGGCGGTGCAACCCGTACAAACCGAAAGGCCCTTCAAAAACCCCTCCGCCACTTGTCTTGGGCTGCTTGATGGGTAGCGCTTCTCGAAGTGCTCACGGGCTGCTGCAGCCGACTGGGCGTTCTTGGTCCGAAATCTCAGCACGCTTTGCACGCTCAGGGCCCGCACACTGGTGTGCAGCAGCAGGGCCAACCCGAGCTCTTGCTTGGACTTGGGTTCCTCCGACAGGCACTCCTTGTAGTGCATCACCAGGCGACCCACGGTCGCATTGAAGTCCGTCTCCAAGATTCTCTGCCTTGTGTCCAGATCACGGTCGTACCCGCCTTCATGCTGGAACTTCCCTGCTCTTGTCGGTGCGGCCCTGATGCTCTTCTGCGGGCCCTTCCCGCCGATCGCAAAGGACACGTTCCCACGGGCCGGCTTGTCCTTGTCCTTCTTTTTCTTGGGCATCTCGGCCTCGGACTTCTTCGGTGGCACCTTGGGCGGGCTCCGCTCCTCTGCCTTCCGCTTCTTCTTCTCTGCCATTGTCTGCGGCTCCTACTTGACCTCCAGCATGGTGGACCGTGCTGCCTTTCCAGAAGCCTTTGCAGCAGAAGAGGAGTGTTTCTCCGGCACATCATCTGGCTCGTCCCCTGAATGCTCCCTCTTCACTGTGCCTCGGGCCTGCTTCTTGCCATGGGGTGTCAATGGCACGTCGTCGTCTTCCTCCTCTTCCTCCTCTTCCTCCTCCTCGTCTCCATCGTCCGCTGCATCCTCCTCCTCCTCCTCCTCCTCCTCCTCACTCTCTTCTGCCTCGCCCTCCAACCAGGTCCACAACCGGTTCGCTTGGATCTGCAGAACGCGCAGCACGCGTAACACGGTGGTGGTGCCCCCAGAGGCGGAGCGAGAGGCACACCGGCGGAACGTGCAGAACGCGCAACACGCGCAACACACGTAGAACAGGGGGCAGAATCACGTACAGATGCAACACGCAGCACGCCCAGAACAACCTTTGTGTAATCGAACCATCCATCCGGCTTAGCGCGGCAATCTTGGACTTTTGCGGGATCCCGGGGCTTGCTTGGCTTCGTCTTGATCTGCAGGCAGTTGGTGGGGTAAGCAGCTTATCGAAAATGGAGACTAGGGACCGGCACGGTGCGACGAAACGGAACATAATGGCACTTGTCATGCATGCATACTTGATATGCGGTGACGTTGGTGAGGTACATCTCATCTTCTCGGCGATCCTTGCTGCCGGGCTTCTTGCGGTTGACCCAGGCTGCGTGCCACCCAGCTGTGCAGAAATGCGTGGCACGGCCCAGAAGCAGAAAAAAAAAAAGTGAAACGAACGACATCGACTTGGGGGACATCGAAAGGCACAACACCCGTACTCCACCCCATTGAACAATCACATACATGTCTGTTGTTTGATCTGGAACACGATGAACGCGTTGTGCTTCAGCGTGGCCGCGCTTCCCCAACTGCCCAGGTGGCCCCCCTTGGCGAGCCACTGCTTGTGGCTATCCGGGAAAAGCGGTGCGGGCATAAAGAAAGGGCTGAGGTACAGGAGGACGCGTAGCTCGCGCAAAACGTGGGTTCCGGCCTCCAGAAGCGTGATGTCGGTTACGTGCGGAACGCGGAACACGCCTTGCACGGATATGCGACACGAGTTATTCGAGTTCCAGAGGCACACCTAGAAGCGAACGCTTAGAACACGTAACACGCGTAACACGCGCGGCACACGGAGCACGAAAGCCAAGGTAGAGGCAACGGCACGATACGCTTCTCACATGGAAAACAGTGGAAATGAACAAAACGGATGCTTCCATGACGTCCGGCACGTTCGAAAACCCCCCGGAACAACAAAACTTTATGGATTCATTTTTGACGAACAAAAAACGTTAATTCCGTTCTGCGCGTGGTGGACAAAGGAATATATAGATATATATATATATATATATATATATATATATATATATAGATATATAGATAGATATATATATTACTACACCCCTCTCCCCTTAAATTTAGCTAACAACAACAACAACAACAACAACAACACGTCACCATTCCGTTTTGGCCACTGCACCTTCCCATCGCCTTGAGCTTGACTCTACTTTAGCCATCCTAGAGCCTAGGTGGTGGCCTTGCCAAATCCAAGTTTTGAGCCAAAAACTCACCGGTGGCGGCCCGGGGCGGTGGCGCCAAGTTGGGAGGTGCCCTCCCAAATCTGCGCAGTTTTGGGCCAAAAACAGCCATTTTTCGCCCAAAACGGCCCTAGTAAGGGCTCAAAACAGCCAAACGAAGGCAAACGGCTGCTACACTGCACGTGCGGCTTGCCTTTCTCGTGACCAAGGGATCTTTGGTGCCCTCTAACTCCACGATATTTCCGAGAAACGGCCCAAAAAGGCGCCAAAAAGCCCCAAAATCTGCGCAATGTGCACCAGCACCCCGAAACCAAGAACGGGCCGTATCTTGGGCTATGTGGCTCAAATCCGAATTCCGAGGGCACCTAGTCCACCCGAAACCCCCCACTTTTGGTGGTTTCCAAGCCTCAGAATCGCCCAACGAGACACGTAGACCCCCGTACCAGTGGTCACTTGGTGCAGCCGGAGGGCCGGCCAGCCCACGCACACGGTGGGGGCCAACGGTGGGTCCACCAGGGTCCCCGGGGCGAAAAAAATGATTTTTTCCAAAGTTGTTCCTAGACCACTTGGGATGCTCAAACAAGTGTTTTTAGGCCGTTTTGAGCCCGTGGTGGCGCGTTTTGGGCCATGGAAAATCCCAAAATACCTTGAAAATGGGCCGTTTTGGGACCAACAAAGGGTCAAAAATGGGTGAAAAACGCGTTTTTCCAAAAGTGATCCTGGACCATTTATGATGCTCAAACAAGTGGTTTTAGCCGATTTGGAGCCCGTGGCGACGGGTTTTGGCTCATGGAAAATCCCAAAATGCCTTGAAAATGGGCAATTTTGGGACCAAAAATGGGTCAAAAATGGGTCAAAAACGCGTTTTTCCAAAAGTGATCCCGAACCATTTGGGATGCTCAAACAAGTGTTTTTAGCCCGTTTTGAGCCCGTTTTGACCGAGTTTAGCCCCTTCCACCACATGTATGCACCACTTTGTGCCCTTCGCCCGTACCTTAGAGCCGTGTGGTGGAGCCACCTAGAGTTGGGAGAGCGGTGTAGATTGGAGGATATATATATATATATATATACATATATATATATATATATATATAGATATATAGATATATATATATATATATATATAGATATATATAGATATATATATATATATATATATATATATATATATATATATATATAGATATATATATGTATATACATATAGATAGATAGATATATATGTAGTCATAGTCATAGTCATGACCACTTATCATGCCGTAGACTGGAGGTACAGGGCATCTCGCACCGACAGGTGGTTCCTGCCTTGCTCGATCCCATGGGTCCCAGGGCTGCCTCAGGTGGCCCACAGCATGACGGAGGACCCAAAGGACCGGGGATACCGGCCAACCAGGCTTTGGGGGCAGTGGCAACTGCAAGCCTTAGCATTAGCAACGGCGACGGACACTGGCCCGTTTGTTCGCCGGGGGTAAAGGGGCAAGGCATAGCAACGCAACAGCATAGCAACAAGCAGAAAGCAAGGGCGCCTCTTATGGGTGCAACGCAGCAAGCAAGGTACAAAGCAGCACGCATGCGGCCAAGCAAGAACGGGCCCCCTGCTGTTCGCTCACCTCCGCTACCGTGGAGACGTCCACCACCCCTGACCCCATGTAATCCACTGCCAGCCGCGCACACGCAACAGCCCGTAGATACATAGCCGGGATTTCTGGGAGGCTCCAGCCTAGCCTGGCCCTCAGCCTTCATCGCCCCCTGGTCCTCATATTGTACGCCGCCGACCCAGCGTAGGTCCCCCCTAGTATGGTACAGAAGCATCCAGTAGCAACCCCAGACTCTCCTTTGCCCATAGTCGCACCCACACCCCACACCCACACCCCATGACAGATATATACAGTGCCGGTGCTCCATGTCAGGGGTCATTACCCAATCGCCTTCGTGGTACTCGCACATTCTGACTTATAATATACCAAGAGGGTCTACAGGGGGGACGACGGGCGCCCCGTGGCGCGAGAGGCGCAGCCCGTGAATATCGCTGGCTGGGACTCGGGCCGGCGGGTGCCGTAGCTTGATTATCTACCCCCTGTAGGGGTATATAAATATATATATATATATATATATATATATATATATATATATATACATATATATACATATATACATATATATATATATATGTATATATATATGTATATATATATATATATATATATGTATGTATATATATATATATATATATATATATATATATATATATATATATATGGCATAACGTGCAATCCCCCCCCCCCCACCTCCGTGACTTGGGGAGGGTTGGAGGGCAAGTAAGGACCACACCCCCTATTTTAAGGGTGGGGAACACAAATAAACACCTTTGAGAAGGTTTTCGGATAGTTGGGGTGGAGCATTTGGTCGCACAAAGGTGTGGGTAGGGCTAAAAATAGGGTATGACATCACCAAAAATAGGGTCCTAACCAGTGAACTAAAAATAGCAAAATATGCAAGGTAGGCTCACAAATTGGTACGCTGGGGTGTAGGTGCCCCTTCCCCTGCCCCTAGTAGGGCAAAAGGGTGATGAATGGATCCAAATGAAGGCATTGACGGCAATGAGCTGGGGGTTTTGTGGGTTTTGTGAGGTGAATGGGGCAATTTTTAGGATTTTGAGGCTATTTTTGGTGATGATGTCACTCGGTAAGAAATACCTATTTTTAGCAACTTTGAAGGGTCATAGCATCCCACCACTGTCCCAAACGGCTCTAATTCCTCTTTTTTTGAATTCCTCGACCCAAAAATAGGGGGGGGGGTCCCTAACCCCAACCAACCCCCGGCCGGTGGGTCCCTAGGGGGGGGGGGGCGTTGCACGTTGTGCCATATATATATATATATATATATATATACATATATATATATATATATATATATATATATATATATATATATCCTCTAATCTACACCCCTCTCCCAACTCTAGGTGGCTCCACCACACGGCTCTAAGGTACGTGCGAAGGGCACAAAGTGGTGCATACATGTGGTGGAAGGGGCTAAACTCGGTCAAAACGGGGTCAAAACGGGCTAAAAACACTTGTTTGAGCATCCCAAATGGTCCAGGATCACTTTTGGAAAAAGACGTTTTTGACCCATTTTTGACCCACTTTTGGTCCCAAAATGGCCCATTTTCAAGGCATTTTGGAAGTTTCCAGGAGCCCCAACCCGTCGCCACGGGCTGAAAATGGGCTAAAACCACTTCTTTGAGCATTATAAATGGTCCAGGATCATTTTTAGAAAAACGCGTTTTTGACCCATTTTGGACCAGTTTTGGTCCCAAAACGGCCCAATTTCAAGGCATTTTGGGATTTTCTGTGGCCCAAAACGCGCCACCACGAGCTCAAAACCGGCTAAAAACACGTATTTGAGCATCCCAAGTGGTCTAGGAACAACTTTGGAAAAAATGATTTTTTTCGCCCCGGGGACTCTGGTGGACCCACCGTTGGCCCCCGCCGTGCGCGGGCCGGGCTGCCCTCCGCCTCCACCAAGTGACCACTGGTACGGGGGTCTAGGTGGCTCGTTGGGCGATTCTGAGGCTTGGAAACCTCAAAAAGTGGGGGGTTGCGGGTGGACTAGGTGCCCTCGGAATTCGGATTTGAGTCACGTAGCCCAAGATACGGCCCGTGCTTGGTTTCGGGGTGCTGGTGCACATTGCGCAGCTTTTGGGGCTTTTTGGGGCCTTTTTGGGTCGTTTCTCGGACATATCGTGGAGTTAGAGGGCACCAAAGGTCCCTTGGTCACGAGAAAGTCAAGCCGCACGTGGAGTGTAGCAGCCGTTTGCCTTCGTTTGGCTGTTTTGAACCCTTACTAGGGCTGTTTTGGGCGAAAAATGGCTGTTTTTGGCCCAGAACTGCGCAGATTTGGGAGGGCACCTCCCAACTTGGCGCCACCGCCCCGGGCCGCCACCGGTGAGTTTTTGGCTCAAAACTTGGATTTGGCAAGGCCACCACCTCGGCTCTAGGATGGCTAAAGTAGAGTCAGGCCCGAGGCGTTGGGAAGGTGCAATGGCCAAAACGGCACGGAGACGTGTTGTTGTTGTTGCTTGCTTGTTAGCTAAATTTAAGGGGAGAGGGGTGTAGTAATATATATATATATATATATATATATATATATATATATATATATATATATATATATATATATATATATATATATATATTACTACACCCCGCTCCCCTTCAATTTAGCTAACAACAAGCAACAACAACAACAAGCAACAAGCAACAACAACACGTCTCCTTGCCGTTTTGGCCATTGCTCCGTCCCAACGCCTCGGATCATTTGCACATGCAGCCATCTTGGAGCCGAGGTGGTGGCCTTGCCAAATCCAAGTTTTGAGCCAGAAACTCACCGGTGGGGGCCCGGGGCGGTGGCGCCAAGTCGGAACGTGCCCTCCCAAATCTGCGCAGTTTTGGGCCAAAAACAGCCATTTTTCGCCCAAAACAGCCCTAGTAAGGGCTCAAAACAGCCAAACGAAGGCAAACGGATGCTACATTGCACGTGCGGCTTGACTTTCTCGTGACCAAGGGACCTTTGGTGCCCTCTAACACCACGATATGTTCGAGAAACGGCCCAAAAAGGCGCCAAAAAGCCCCAAAAACTGCGCAATGTGCACCAGCACCCCGAAACCAAGAACGGGCCGTATCTTGGGCTACGTGGCTCAAAAATGAATTCCGAGGGCACCTAGTCCACCCGCAACGCCCCACTTTTTATGGCTTCCAAGCCTCAGAATCGCCCAACGATCCACGTAGACCCCCGTACCAGTGGTCACTTGGTGCAGCCGGAGGGCCGGCCAGCCCACGCACAGTGGGGGCCAAAGGTGGGTCCACCAGGGTCCCCGGGGCGAAAAAAAGATTTTTTCCAAAGTTGTTCCTAGACCACTTGTGATGCTCAAACAAGTGTTTTTGGGCCGTTTTGAGCTTGTGGTGGCGCGTTTTGGGCCATGGAAAATCCCAAAATACCTTGAAAATGGGCCGTTTTGGGACCAACAATGCGTCAAAAGTGGGTGAAAAACGCGTTTTTCCAAAAGTGATCCTGGACCATTTATGATGCTCAAACAAGTGGTTTTAGCCCATTTTGAGCCCGTGGCGACAGGTTTGGGCTCATGGGAAATCCCAAAATGCCTTGAAAATGGGCCATTTTGGGACCAAAAATGGGTCAAAAATGGGTCAAAAACGCGTTTTTCCAAAAGTGATCCCAGACCATTTGGGATGCTCAAACAAGTGTTTTTAGCCCGTTTTGAGCCCGTTTTGACCGAGTTTAGCCCCTTCCACCACATGTATGCACCACTTTGTGCCCTTCGCCCGTACCTTAGAGCCGTGTGGTGGAGCCACCTAGAGTTGGGAGAGGGGTGTAGATTAGAGGATATATATATATATATATATGTGTGTGTATATATATATATATATATATATATATATATATATATATATATATATATATATATATATATATATATATGTATATATATATATATATGTGTATATATATATATATATATATATATATATATATATATATATATATATATATATATATATATATATATATATATATATATATATATATATATATATATATATATATATATATATATATATATATATATATATATATATATTTCTGAGTGTCTATTTTTTTTCGATGTCTTGCAGAATCTTGTGATGGATCCCCCCAGGCGACCAGGCGCCGCGGGGGGTACAGTGAAACCCTGGCCGGGGGGCAGCCGGGGCCTACCAGGGCCGCGCCCCCCGCGGCATATGGAGTGGCTGCCCGCGGCGGCGGCTCCCGCGGGGGCTGCGGCAACGGCGGGCGGTCACAGCGTGGAGCCAGCCCTCCCGACGACGCCGCCAATAAAAGCCAGGTGCGTGCCTGCGACATGCGTGCGAAGTGTCAACACAGTGTTTTGCGGAGTGTCCTGCGTAGTGTAGAGAGAGGACAGGGCAGGGCGGAGAGGGAGGGGCCAGGCGAGTGCCTGCGACATGCATGCGACATGCCAACAAAGTGTCCTGCGAAGTGTACTGCGGAGTGTGGAGGAGGAAGAGGGCAGGGGAGGGAGAGGGAGATAGGGCGGGAGAAGAGGGCCGCAGGCTGCGGGCCGGTGCGAACGGAACCAGGGCGCCAGGGAGCGGCAAGGTGGAGGGGGAGTTGGAGGGGTGCCTCGCGAATTGCTCTGCGAAGTGTAAGCAGGGAGGGTGAAGAGAGGACGGGGACAGGGACACCGAGGGCCAGTGACCGAGGGACCTAGGAGGCACGAGAGGACGAGGGGGGGCGAGCAGACGGCAGGACGGGGCCAAGGAGCCAGGGCAGAGAGGAAGGGCGGAGAGGGAGCGCTGCCACGCGAATTGCTCCGCATTGTGCTCGTGCTGGCCGGAGGGCAGAGGGGCAGAGAAAGCAGGGCAGGGCAGGTGCCACGACGGCACAAAAGAGCGAGCGTGGGGCGGAAGCTCAAAGGTGCCCCACCACCGAGCGAGCCGCCCGCAATGCGCAGTAGCAATGGACAAGGAGGGGAGCCGCGGCGCGTTGCCGCGAAGAGGTCCGCCCCACGTAGAGTCACACGACGAGGGCCAGGTGCGTGCCTGCGACGTGCATGCAACTGCGTGGAGAAGAGGGGGGAAAGGGCGGGGCAGGAAGGGGGATGCAGGAAGCGAACCTGCGACATGCGTGCGACATGCCGACAACGTGCCCAGCGAGGGGACAACAGGTAAGAATAGAGAGGGGCAAGGGCAGGGGAGGGAGGGGGAGGTAGGGCGGGAGAAGAGGGCCGCGGGCTGCGGTGCAGACAGAACCAGAGAACCAGGGGGCGGCAAGGTGAAGGGGGAGTGAGGGGTGCCTCGCGTGTTGCTCCGCGAAATGCATGCCGGGGGGGTAAAGGGCAGACGAGGACAGGGACACAGAGGGCCAGGGACCAAGGGGCCAGGGAAGGGGGGCAAGTGGGGACGAGGGAGTGTGAGCAGACAGGGGGCAGGACAGGGCCGAGGGGCCAGGACAGAGAGAGGGGGCAAAGGGAGGGCGCTGCCACGCGAAATGCTCCGCAATGTGCTCGCGCTGGCCGGAGGGCGGAGGGGCAGAGAAGGCAGGGCAGGGACGAGGGTGTGCCACAGCGGCATGAAGGGGTGGGCGTGGGGCAGAAGCACAAAGGTGCCCCACTGCCGAGCGAGCCGCCCGCAGTACGCGGGGGCACCGGACAAGGCGGAGCGCAGCGTAGAGACATACCACGAGGGCCAGGTGCGTGCGTGCGACTTGCCTACACGGTGGCCAGCGAGAGGTAGAGGGGACACAGGGCAGGAGAGGGAGGGGGAGGCAAGGCGGGCGAAGAGTGAAGAAGCCCGCAGGGGAGTGCGGAGCGACCAGCGAGCCTCAGGCCTGGGGGCCGGGGCGCCAGGGGGAGGCAAGGGGGAGAGGGCAAGGGAGAGGTGTGTGGCGGGGAGGGTACAGCGAAGACGAGGACAAGGAGACAGGGGCACAAAGGGCTGGCCAGAGCAGAGGGAGGGGGCGACGAGGGGGACAGGGGCAAGCGCAGCGTATGGCGAGCACAGGGGGCGAGGGAGGGAGCAGCGGGGGCAGGGTAGGGGATAGTTGCCAAACGTCGTGCCGTGCGCCGTGCGCGTCCTGCAACCTACTCTGACCTCATCCATGCGACATGTCTTGTCCGTCACGCCTAGGACAGGAAGCAGGAAGCGACACGGGGGGACGGGCACCTACGGCGCCATCCGTAGGGCCTCCCGTGCAGTGACCCCACCAGTGACGCAGAGGGGACGCGCACCAGTGGCGCCATCCACTGGACCCCCTGCGCCTGTCGCGGAGCGTGTGACGCAGAGGGGACGGGCACCAGCGGCGCCAACCGGTGGGCCCCCTGCGGCGTAAATTGAACTGTACTGATTAACTAGGTGGCCAGGGGATGCCACAAATGAATCCCCCATCCGCCTCCCCGCGTCTCTGCCATAGGACCTCAGGGGCCTCCATCGCGCTCGGGGGTGGTAGAGGCCCGGGGGACGCGAGCGTCCGGCCGCTTTGTAGCCGCCACTTCCAGCGGACTGATACCACGGCACCGGTATCAGGACGCTCGGAAGTGGATACACAGGCACCAGGGAGAGGGTGGGAGGTCGGCCCCCCCCGGGCTGTTGGGTGCCGAAACAGGGGCCCACCCCTCGTCCAGGGCGGCGGATGGCGCAAGAAGCCTTCGAGGCGTACGGTAAGTCCTCCCCGCTGCCCGCACTTCATCATCTTCCGAATCCACCCGGGTACGTACTTCCTCCAGTAAGTATGGGCACAGGAGGGAGCAGGCACGGGACACTGAGCACCATGCGGAGACGCGGCGACTACCGCCGAGGGGGCAACAGCGGCTGGTGATCATGGAGTGCGGGGCCTTTACCATGGAGCAGGGCGGGAAGGCCCAAAGGGAAACCTCCCCCCCCCCCCGCGGCAGCCAAGTGCCTCGCCCCGTGGTTGTGCTCTGCCTACGACATGCCTGCGACGTGCGTGCAACGGATGGGGGGCGAAAAGGGCGCCCCACCCCCCCCCACCACCACCACCCCCCCGAGGGCGAATGCGGGAAGGGAGGGGGCGAAAAGCGCCCCCCCCCCCCCCCCCGAGGACGACGCGGCAGGGTGGGGAGGCAGAGGAAGGAGAGTGCGGGACGAGCCACACGACCGTGCCCGTAGAGGGCGCGCTCCGTGCAAGCCCCGGCGGGGGGACCACCGGGGGTGCGGGCGTAGGATAGAAGGGGCGACGGAGGGAGCCGCGAGGCTAACCCCCCCCCCCTGCAGAGGGACGAAAACCACGCCTCGTGCCTACGACGCGAGGGCAACGGCAGGAAAACGACAAGCCCCCCCCCCCCCCCACAAGCCTCCGCCCCCCCAAGGGTGAGGGTTGCGGGAAGGGAAGGGCGGGCAGCGGCCCCCCCTCACCAGCGGGGGGGGCACCGGGGGAGAGCACGCAGCGTGGACAGGGCAAAGGCAAGGGCCACGCGGCGTGCCTCACACCCCAGCAGGAGGACAAGTGCCGTGCCGCGTGCCAGTGCCGTGCCTGCGACGAGCTTACGCCGGAGGAAGGGCAACGAGGGCGCACCCCCCCCCCCTCGCCCCCACCTCCCGCACCCACCAAGGACAGAGGCGAGGGCAACGGGGAGATGGCGAGGGGACAAGAGGGATGACGGTAGCGAGCGGCGGAAGCCCCCCCGGGGACACCGCGGCGGGGTGGAGAGACAGAGGGGCGAGACGACCGTGCCCAAGGGGGGCACGCGCCGTGCAAGCCCCCACGGGGGGACCGCCGGGGGTGCAACCGCAGGAAGGGTAGGGTGACGACGGGGGCCACACGGCAACCCCCCCCCCCCCTTGCGCAAAAGGGAGGACAGCGAGAACCCCCCCCGCCCCCCCGCCTCCAACTCCGACGCCCACCCGCAGAAAGGGCGAGGGCGGCAAAAAAAAAAAAAAAAAAAAAACACAAAGCGAGCAACCAAGGGCACCAACATGCCGGAGCAGGGACAGGCAGCAGGGGCAAACGGGACAGGGCGGGAGCCAGGGGGCGCAGCAAGGGGCCAGGGCCCCTGGGGAAGAAAGCAGGGGAGCAGGGACCAACGGGGGGGGGCGGGGTGACAAGGGCCCGCGAACGACGCTGGTGAGGTACCCGACCTCTGGGGTTTGGGGGCCCCCCCGGTGTCCGTATCGGCCCCATCTGAGCGCGAGCAATAAGGTGGGTTACGCCCGGGACCGATGGCCAGCGGCCCGAGGTGGCACCGGCCTGGGGGGGTGGCCAATGGGCCTGACCAGGAGCACTCCCCACGGCACGTACTGCGGTTCGTGTCCTGTGAGGGGCTGCGGGTAGGGCACACCGTCCATCGGGGTAGGCAAGAGACGTGCCTAACCCGCAAGGACTCCCCAGAGACCCACAGTGTACCCGACCCCGGTGTGGGGAAGGGCCGACGTACCTGGTTACGACGCAGGTCCATTTGTACTGAGCGGGTACAAATGGACGGCCCGTACAACAGAGTTACACCCTGACGGGGAGTGCATGCATCGGCCCCCCCGTGGGGAAACTCCCGGGGGGAGGGACCAGAGCCAGCGTCGGGCGCCCCCCCCCCCCCCCAACCCAAGGGCCAAGGGGCACACCAAGCGCACACAGTCGGGGGCACGGGAACACGGAGGGGAGAAGGGGCGAGCAAGGGGGGTGCGCAGCTGTGTCGTGCGAAGTGTCGTGCAACCATACACCAATGGCAAGCGGGACGGGCCATGGAGTCCACCCGTTCTCCCGTGTCCTTAGCTCACACAGCCTTCGTTAGCTAAATGTCGCTATCTGTCCCCACCAATCCCGCGGAGTTGCCAGCCTTCCGGCGACGTGCCCGGCGCCTGGTAGACACGGTGTCTGATCTCGTCAGACACGGGCCGCACACGTACGCGGCGTTCCAGGCGCGCGTGGACGCGGACCGTCCGGCCAGGGACAACGGGTGGGACCACTTCGTCGACGTCTGCTTGCGGCAGATGTTGGCCCGCGATCCCCACCCGTACAACGCGCCCGACGTTCAGGCGCGGTTCGCAGCGGGCACGGTGCCGTTCGGGGTGCACCTGCTCAACCGACTACTCCGGTGTCTACAAGATCTCGGGCAGCTCGAGGACGCGCAGCGCGGACGGCCCCCGGTGGGGTTGGCGGGGCAGCCGGGGTATGCGGCGCCGGCTGCGTTTCCGATGCCGCCGCCCCCTGGCCTCGGGCCCATGCCCATCCCGCCCTTTGGGACTCACCACCACCACCAACTTCATCTCCATCACCTACTTCATCACCCCGTCGGGTTCCCCATGATGCAGCATCACCTCCCACACCAACACGTACACCCGGCAGCTGTGCCACAGCCCCCAGTCCATCTTCACCTTCACCACCAACTGGCGGCTGTGCCACAGCACCCTGTCCACCTGCACCATCACCATCATCATCACCAACCGCACCGGCATGTGGAGTACCCGCATCCCCTGCCCCAGCAGCACCCAAGACCGCCTCAGCACACGGTGCCGGTGCCGGAACCGGTGCCGGTGCCTGGGCCGGGGCGGAGTGCCCAGCAGCAAGGGGTGTCGCAAGGGGCTGTGCCACAGCACCTCGTCCACTTTCACCATCACCGTCACCATCACCATCCGCACCAGCAAGTGGAGTACCCACATTCCCTGCCCCAGCAGCAATTACTGACGCCTCAGCACACGATGCCGGTGCCGGAATCGGTTCCGGTGCCTGAGCCAGGGTGGGACGCCCAGCAGCAGGGGGTTTCGCAAGGAGCTGGGCCACTGCACCCAGTCCACCTTCACCATCACCATCACCAGCATCGTCCACACCAGCATGTGGAGTACCCACATCCCCTACCCCAGCAGCACCCACGGCGGCCTCAGCACACAATGCCGGTGCTAGAGCCGGTACCGGTGCCTGGGCCGGGGCGGAGCGCCCAACAACAGGGGGTGTCGCAAGAGGCTGTGCCACGGCACCCCGTCCACCCTCACCGTCACCATCACCATCACAGTCCGCACCTGCATGTGGAATGCCCTCGCCCCCCGCCCCGGCGGCACTCACGGCCGATGCCTCAGCACGCCGTGTCGGTGCCAGTGCCGGTGCCGGCTCCAGGACCGGGGCGGGGCGCCCAGCAGCAGGGGGTGTCGCAAGGGGAGGCAGCACATGGTGTGCCCCCGGGCGAGGCGAAGAGTATGGGGGCACCTGCGCCGCCCCTGGCAGAGCCTCAACCGGAGGTTCCCGCGGCGGGGTCGCCACCGCGGACGGTCCAGATGCCGGACCCGGCCGTGCCGCGCGAGGCCCCGCCCGTGGTGCCGACGGGCCCGGAGCCAGTGGTGCCGGGTGGGATGCAGGGCGCGGCCCCCGCGGGGAGGACTACGACGGGGGTACAAGCGGGGGAGGATGCGGCGCAGGAGGCGGCAGTGGCTGGCCCGCGGGGCATCAGCGAGCTGCTCGCGCAGGCCCTGGAGGAGTACCGGCGGACGGCCGTGAGGAGTGGGGGAGCAGCGCCGGAAGGGGCTGACGCCGGCGAGCTAATCGCGCAGGCGCTCGCGGCTGTCGCCCCGAGGACGGACGGGGCCAAGGAGACGTCGACGGAGGCGGTTTCTTCGGGGGGACAGGACGCGGGGCGGGGTGTACCGAAGGCGCAAACGCCAGCGGAGGGCGGCGGGGTTGTGGAGCCCAGTGGGGGACGTGCCAAGGGGGAAGGAGTGGAGGAGTGGATGTGGGAGTGGCGGGAGTGGCGCCAGGTGGCACCCGGTGTGCCGTGTCCGGCGGGGCTGGCGTACAGCATGGACCTCCATGCGGGCACCAGCTGGGCCCGGCTGCCCGACACCATCCGGGCACGGCTGGACGCGGCGGAGGCGGCAAGGGGCGGAGGCGCTGACGAGCGGCCTCTGGCGCCCTTCCCGCCGCGGCCGGACACGCCGCCGGCGGTGGTCGCAGCCGGGGACGGGGCGGAGGGGGGGCAGGAAGCGGAGGAAGTGGAGGACGAGGAGGCATACGGGCCCGGCGAGTCGGCGCTGGCCCTCATGTTTGAGGACGACGCCGGGCCCGACGTCTACGCCGGCATGGACGAGGACCCGGCCAACGAGCCGCTGCGGCCCATGCCCACTGCGGTGCCGCCCCCTCCCCTGGGGAGCTGTGAGCGGCGGCACTGCAGGTACCATGCGGCCGAGGGCGCCCACAGGCACCGCCTCACGGGCACGGGGCAGCGGGGGGCAGAGATGCTGGCAAGCGCCCTGGAGCGCTATGAGCTCCAGCGCCCAGGGCAGGTCGCCCGGGAGATGGCCCTGGCGGCGGCGTCCCAGGGCGACGGCCAGGTCCGCTGTGTCCAACTGGGGGATGCGGCGGTCCTGGGTCATCACCCCGGTGATGTCCGGGCGGCCGAGCCCCAGGAAAGCCTCCCCCTGTCGGTGCGCCTGTCCGTGGTGCGCCTGATGGGCGAGGCAGGGCTGGAGGACGTGCGGCGGGATGAAGGCCTGTACGTGGCCTTGTGGCGGGGTGGGGCTGACGCTTGGCGTCGCGAGCAGGCTGGGCGGCCCCTCACACCCCAGGCGCTGGGGTCCCATGCGCTCCTGGTGGCGTTGCACCCCGAGGGTGCAGAGGTCGTGTTCGGCGCGGACCGCCTGCTGCTGACCGGGGATGGGGCGGTCCTCGTCCCCACCTCCAGCAGCTACCGCCTTGAGAGCCGCGGCGGTGACCTCAAGCTGCTGGTGGTGGTGGGCACGCGCCTCGACGGGAGCGCCGCCCCCCAGGGGTCCGAACGCGCGATCCCGGTGGGAGGAGACGGGGAAGCAGGCCGTGGCGGTGACGAGGTGGGGCAAGAGCAGCCCACGGGGGAGGAGCAGCAGCAGGATCAGCCGGAGGTGGCCAGGGAGGAGGTGGACGTGCAGGCCATTGTGGCGGCGGCCCTGGCGAGGATCTCGGATGCTGCGGGCCCGCCGCCGACGACGGAGGAACTGGAGGAGGAGGACCAGCGCAGGGGGGGTGAGGATGCGCAGGTCGCCATGGAACAGGACGAGGAGCCGGAGTTCAAGGGTGAGGAGGCGCAGGGTGCCGGGGAGCAGGACGAGGAGCTGGTGATCGTGGGGGCGAAGGAAGCGCGTGAGGTGAGCCCCAGGGAGCCGGGGGTGGCGAATAAGGCTGGGCCGAAGACGGGGGAGGAGGAAACCTGCAGGCACTGGGCCAAGGGATGGTGCATGCGGGCAGATGCCTGCCGGTACGCCCACCCCCAGCCGCCGGTGCCGCGGGGAGTACCCCAGGAGTTGCTCCTGATCCTCCAGGCCATGGCCCGTGTGGGGGCTCTCAGCCTGGACCGCAGCCGGGACCACGGCAGGGGCCACGGGACGTTGCTGCAGGATGCGGTGGTAAAGGCGCAAGGGGGAGGACTCCCGGCGGTGGTGTATGCGGTGGAGAGTGGGGGCCTGACCGAGTGGGCGGTGGCGTTGCCGTGTGGCATGGCGGCCCTGCTCACTCCGTTCCCGGTGGTCCCATGGAGGGACATGGTCACCGTCCAGGAGGCCAACCTGGGATGGGTGTGTACGTGGCACACACATCCTGCCGGCATGGACCCTCGCGAGTGGCAGGCTAAGGCGGTCGTGACGTACCTGTCCTGGTCGTTGCCGGCAGCGCCGGGTACGTGGGCGCAGTGGTGGGACAGGGCGCTCAGCTGGGCGAGGGATGGCAGTGCTGTGGCGGCCTGCCCTGACCTCCCTCGCGAGCCCGTCTCAGTCCAGCCGTGGACTGTCTCCCTGCATCTCCCCACGGTGGCGGCTCGTCTTGCGACCACGGACCCGGAGGTCTCGCTGCTGGGAGACCGAGAGGGGCCAGGGCTTCGCCTGAGTCAGGGGCTGGAAGTTCGCACCGCCCGCCTCCCCAGCCCTGTGGACGGGGACATCCTGGGGGGACTTCAGTTCACGCGGGCTGGCGGGGCTGACGTGTGGACCGCTGTCCATCGCCAGCTCCCAGACGCGTGGCCCCAGGTGTACCGGCCCCCTGGTCACGAGCGTCTTGTGGGAGTGGAATGGCGCGTGTGGGCCGCCAACGGCCCGTGCCCACCGGTGGTGGTCCTGCCCAGGAGGACCAACCACCCCAGCTGGGAGACCGTGGCGGTCTTGTGGGGATGGGTGGCGGTCCGTGGGGCCGATGGCCACGTCTTCACTGCCCCAAGGGGCACGGTGATCGAGACCGACGGGGGGACGGCGTTGCAGCTCACAGCGGAGCCCCTGACCACGCATGCTGTAGTGGCCGTCCTCCAGTGGGGTGCCAACAAGCCGCAGCCCTGGCGCGATCAGGTCGCAGTGGCTGTCTGGCGGGACCTGCCGGTCCTTAGGGCCGCCGTCTGGTCAGGAGGGGCGGGGCGGCACCTCCCGGGCGCACTCCCCTGGCTGCGGGGCTGCGGAGACGCCTCTCCCCCGCCAGCTGAGTTGCGGGGCGCCCTGGAGCGAGTGTACTCCGAGCCCAGGCACCAATTCCTGGTGGCCGCGGACCATGGGGTGGAGCTCAGCGACGACGTGGTCGCGCTGGCAGCCGACGTGGTGCAGTGCCTGGCCCCCCACGCCATGATGCTCCCGAGGGAGGGGTGGGAAGGCCAGCGGCACGACCAAACCCCGGCTGCCCTCCTCATTGCGAGGTACGTCGAGCTGGGGGGCTCAGAGGCGGTGTACCTCGACCGGTTGGAGACGCCGGACATGCGGCACTGGACGGCCCACCACCTCGTGGCCCCTGACACGCGGTTGGCAGTGGACCCGCTGGGCCGGCCTGTGGTGTCGGGGGCCCCGCCCCAATGGCCGCACACGTGGGACATGGCGGTCCGGACGATGCGCATGGCACCCAGGGGCCAGAGGGCGGGATGGCCGGGTGCGGAGCGTCTGCTGGCGGAGGCCCGGGCGGCTCAGGTGCAGCAGCCGGCCGGCAACACCAAGGACTGTGGCGTGTGCGCCCTCATGTCCGCCGTCGGTACCCTCCTCAGGGTGCCGAGGCCGGGCAACCTCCTGTCCGCGCTGGACAGGCGGTGGGTGGCGGCGGTGGTCCTCAACAGGGACATGGGGCCCATCGCGCGTCTGCCGTCCCTGGGGGAGCTGCCTGCGGCGGTGTTGGAGGCCCTGCCGGCGCCCCGCGCGCCCTTGGACCTGGCAAACGTCCCGCACAACGTGGGGCTGCCCGGGGCGCGCATGCAACATGCCCTGCTGTGTATGGCAGCGGCGTCGGACGGGGGGATGTCCATGCTGGCGACAGTGTCCCTGCAGCACGTGCAGGACGCGATGCAGCAGCAGCGGATGCATGCCCCCCAGCCGTGGGAAGAGAGCGCCAAGCGGTGGCTGCGGGTGGAGAGCGTGTCCTCCACCCATACGGTGGGCATGGCGGATATGGGGCGGTTGGTGGTGTTGGAGGGGGCGGAGTATTGGGCCTGTGTTCGGGTGGAAACGGGGGGACTGGAGTGGGTCGTAGTCACCGCGTGCCGGCTCAGGAGGCTGCAGTCCAGGGGCCCGGCCTGCTACCGGGTGTTCCAGGAGTGCCTCAGTGGGCTGGGGCCGGTGCGCAGGGCGCACAGGTGCACGGCCGAGGACATCCCGCCAGCGCCGGCGGTCTTCGTGGAGGTCACGCGGCCGCCAGTGGTCCAGGGGCAGGACGTCTGGCCCGTAGTCCCGAGCAACATGTGGCAGGCTGAGCATGCAGCTGGCATATGCAAGGCGCTGCAGGGTCACGCGACGGCCCTCCCCAGGGCCCCGGCGGCGCAGTCGTCCAGCAACAGGCCGGCAGCCTCGCTTGCACTGCTGCATAGCGCGTCGCGGGCGTGGTACTGGGTTGTGGCGGCGTTGGAGCCCCACTCCTCGGCGCTGCGCCTGTACGATCGCGGGCAGGGCACGGTGCTCACGGTCCGCCCCGCCGACCTGGAGGCCCTGCACCTTAGTGCACTGAGTGGCGACGGGGGCGACGCGCTGTACCTCCAGGGGACCGTGGCAGGCGCGGCCGCGACACGCTTCCGCCGGCAGAGCGGAGGAGATGCCCTCCGCCTGGTTATGGCGGAGAACATGGGGCCGTGGCTCCGGGCGTTCTCCACTTCCAGGTGGAGGGTCGAGGGCGACCGGGAGAAGTTCGCCGACGCGTGGCGCCGCTGGGTGGATGAGCAGTTTCCCGTGGGGGGAATGCTGCACCTGCCGCAACCACCAAGCGTGCCACCAGTGCGGCCTGCGGCGCCCCCGGCTGCGGCGGCGAAGCAGGCCCCGAAAGCGGCGCCCCAGCCGCCGCCCAAGAGGAGCCCCCCGCCTCAGTATGGCGCCTATGTCAACATTCGGTACGTGCTGCGGCACTTCGGCGGTGACTTGGCCACGGATCAGCGTGGGACAAAGACGATCAACGTCTGCCCCTGGTCTCGGCTGGATGGGGCTGGTCACTGCACATGGAAAGCTGGCACGCACTGCCGGCCTACCCACCTCCACCCCAAGGACCTGCTAGACCACATCCAGCGGGACCATGTGACTGATCCGGCACAACGGGACCAGGCGCTGGCCATGCTGGCTGGCGTTATGCCGGGGGGCCAGGCGGGGCCTTTCGCGTCGGCCCAGGCGGGGTCCAGAGCGCTCACGCTGCCCACGGGTGCCCGCCCTGCGGCGGGGCGCGGGGCGTCGCCGTCGGCAGCACGGTCTCGGGCGATTGGGTCTGCAGCGCGGCGAGGGGCGGTGACTTCTACGGGGAGTACGGCGGCAAGTACGTCCGGCGGGCAGACTGAGGGGGAGCCCGCCGCATCTGCCGGGTCTCGGCAGGCGACGACATCCTCGGGCGGAGGCCCACGGGGTCAGGGGCCACCTCGCCAGCCACCCGCGCCGGATGCAGGTGGTCCCCCAGAGCCTGCTGGTGGCCCCTCTCCATCCAGTGATCCGGATCCGGCGGGGGGCCCCGATCCGCACGTGCAGCCATGAAGGGGCCCCGCCTCCGACACCAGATCGGCGGTGTCCTGGAACGTCCAGGGCTCGATGCGGGGGGACGGTGTACCAGTGACCCCAGGTATGCTCGACGGTGATGCGGTGGCGGCGGGTATCATGAAGGCCGAGGGTGCCATCCTGGGCCTATTCCAGGAGACTGGCCTGCAGGACCCTCAAGGTGTGGTGCACTCCGAGAACCAGTGGCGTCACCATGGGTATCATACATACCCAGGGGTGGATGCCCAGGCGGCGTCGGCGGCGGCGGTGCGCGGCGGGCTCTTGATTGCCCTTCGGGCGGACGTGTTCGCCGCGGAGGAGGTTCGAGACATCGTGGACATCGTGCCGGGCAAGGCCATGGCCCTGGATGTGGTGACCGCAGGTGGCACCCTCACGGTCATCAACGTCCACGGCCCGGGTAGCGGCGGCGACTCCTGGGCGTCTAAGGCGTCCTTCTGGGCTGACGTGGCCATGTACGCGGCGGCCAAGAGCGCGGGTGGCACCAGGGCCGTGCTCCTCGGAGGGGACTTCAACGTGTGGCTGGAGTCCCCGTGGCACCCTACCACGAGGAGGTTCCAAGCCCTGTGGGAACAGTGTGGCTTCCGCAGGGCAGGCCCGGAACGGGAGGAGGACAGGAGGCCCACGAGGGCGGGGCACCGACTGGACTCCTTCCTTCTGAACTCGCCTCTGGTCCCGTGGGCGGCGCGTGAGCACCCTCACTTGGCGCCGGGGCGGTCTCCAGCGTCGCTGGGGTCGGATCATGGCCCTGTGGTCCTGGACATCCCGCTAGCGGTGGCCGGCAAAGAGAGGGTCACCAGGATGGCCTACTCGCACGCCCAGGGCAGGCTGCACGCCATACGCCCGGACTCCCCGGGGGTTCGTGAGGCGGTGGCGGCAGTACTGCAGAAGGCCTGCGGGGATCAGCGGCTACAGGCGTGGCTCTCATCGGACCAGGACACTGCCACCATGGGCACGTCGGAGGTGCAAGCGGTCTTTGACCTGCTCTACGCCTTCCGTGATGACGTGTCCAGGGTCACGGGAGTGCGCATGCCTTCCGGCGTGGACCCGCAGTACCCACACGGGCAGGCGGAAACGGAGGCGTCGCTGGACCAGGTCCTCTCGGATCAGCAGGCCCTGGCCTGGCGTGCCCATCAGCTGTGGCAACGGGACGCGGCGGCGGCCGGACTCCACTCCCAGGAAGCGACTGCCCTGCTACAGCACCTCCGGCGAGTGGACCCCGACCTGTCCCCCGCCTCGGTTGAGGACCTGCGTGCCGCATTGGACCAACAGCTCCGCCAGCTGGAGACACGCGTGGAGGAGCTGCGGGATGTCCTCAGGAGCAACAGGCGCCGGTCCATCAAGGACTACTGGCGGGGCAGGGTACCGGACCTGCAGCTCCGATGGACGGCGATACGGGGGGCCATCAACGTGGTGAACTATGCCCCGTCAGGCCTATGGTCCGTACGCGTCCGCGAGTCGGAGAAGGTGCTCTTGGAGGCCTCGGACGTCATTGGCGAGGTCCAGAGGTATTGGGAGGCGCTGTACGCCAAGCGGCCAGTGAACCTGCCGGCCTTCGAGCGGCTGGTCCGGGCCCACATTCCCAAAGGGGTGCCGGAGGAGTGGAGGTCGGTACAGGACTACACCATGCAGGACCTTAAAGACGCCGTGAGGCAGGCCGTGGCGGACGACAAAGCTCCGGGGTCCAACCGGGTCACGGCAGCCCTCATAGCAGAGCTGCCTGAACCGGTGCAGGGGCTCCTGGTGCATGCGTACAGGGCAATCCTGCGGGGTGCGGATGTCCCGGAGTCCTGGCACGAGGCCATTATCTGGCTGATGCCCAAGGGCACAGCCACGGGCAACCTGGACGAGTACAGGCCGATAGCGCTGGGGCAGCAAGACATGCGAATGCTCATGACCCCCCTCATGCGGAGGTTCACAGCTGTTCTGGCACGCAAGGGACTGGCCGCGGACTGGCAGTTCGGAGCCATGCCGGGCTCCACGGCGGCTGCCCCGGTGTTCCTGGCCCAGCGCAGGCTGCAGCGTGGGATGGAGGAAAACCACGTCCTGGCCTTCGATGTGTCGAAAGCTTTTGACACAGCGCCGCACGGAGCACTGGCGCTACTCCTGCGCCACATGGGTGTCCCGGAGGAGCTCATCAGGCTCTTCCACACCCTCAGCTGCGGGTCCCTGGTGCGCATCGTCACTGCGCATGGCCCGACGCCGAGCATACGGCTCCACAGGGGCCTGCGGCAGGGCAGTGCGGAGAGCGCTGTGCTCTACCTCCTCCTATTGGAGCCTCTCCTGCGGAGCCTTGCCTGTAAGGCGCGGGGGGATGCTCGCCACGCGGTGCCACCCCTGGTACAGGCGTACTGTGATGACCTCCTGCTGATAGCGCACTCCCTGCCGCAATTCCTGGAGTATGCGGCGATGATAGCGCGGTATCTCACGGACATGGGCATGTCCCTCAACGTGAGCAAATGCGCCTATGCCAGTACTGCTCGCATCCACTCGATTATGGTATACCTGAACCCGGGGGACACAGCGGCCCCATGGGTATGCTTACGTGCCAAGGGCACGGTACCATACTTGGGCCTGCGCCTCGATCCCAGGGGGATGGCGACCATGAAGGAGAAACATGTACTCCGGTGTGAAGCCCTGCTGGGCTGGTGCAAGAACACGCTGGGGCCAGCGTCGGTGCCTCATGAGGTGATGGCGGCCGTGGTTGGTGGCATCGTGCGGTACGCGGCGCCCTACCTGTCCGACACGGCGGAGGCGGTGGTCAAGCTGAATACTGCCATCAAGGCTGCGGCCCTGCAGTTTGAGAAGCTGCCCAAGGACCTGTCCAACGTGGCGGTGCGGTCAGGTCATGGGCTACGGTTGGCAGATGTCCAGGTTATATGCCGCGACTCCGTCGTGGCGACCGTGACTCAACTCACCCACCACAGGTCGATGACGGTCCGTGATGAGCTGCGGGCCATGCTCCGAGACATGCACGTGCAGTACGGAGTGTGCGGGCAGTTCATGGTGCCCTCTGCGTCATTCGCCACACACGCTGGCAATACGTGGGTGGACAGGGTGCTCAGGGCGATGGGGACGTTGCGCGTGGGGCTTCTCATGCCGTCGTCGGTGTACTCGTGTGCACACGCCCATCTGCCGCAAGTGCAGTGGGCAGGGCGGAAGTGGGTATCCCAATCCTACGCCTTCAAGGGTAGGGACATCTGCATTCTCTCGGGGCCCCGCACGGATGCGGCAGTGCAGTCCCTGACTGATCCCGCAAATGACCTCCTGCATGCGCGGCTCCCCTGCCCTACGCCTGGGCACTGGGCGGTCCAGCTACAGGAGTGCCACGAGGACCACCTGCACCTTCCGCACGCGGGAGTAGGACCCCACCAGCTGGACCACGTGTGGCTCACGGGGCTTCGCGACGTCTTCCGGCCGCAGCTGCCCGGTCCGTTGACTCACCGGCTCATTCACCCAGTGCGCCGAAAGAAGGCCAGCAAACGCAATAGACAGTCCGCTGCGGGGGACGTGTATGTGGTGGGCGGATACAGGGAGGAAGGATGGGACCCGGCCAACCCGGGGCTGTCCATGCCGTTCGTCCCGCTGGCCGCCCTCCTGTTTCTGCTGGGGGACGTCTTTGAGGGCTACCAGCAGCAAGACGATCCGGCGTCCGTCCCCCTACTCACTCCCCACGTCGGGGGCGGCATAAGCCCGCCACCACTATGGGTTGTGCACGGACAGCCAGCGTTTTCCAGGGCGTGCGCGGCGGTGCACAAGTGCAGCGAATGGGCAATTGTTCTTCTGCTGCCGGCAGGCCCAATCCCGGATCCGGATGAGCACTCGGTCCCGGAAGTGGTCCGAATGTCCAACGTGCCGCATGATCCGCATGTCGCCGTCACGTCGTTACGTGGTGGTGGCGCAG
The DNA here is from genome assembly GCA_964036045.1 of Eutreptiella sp. 'Long Island Sound 2002'. Taxonomy (NCBI): domain Eukaryota; phylum Euglenozoa; class Euglenophyceae; order Eutreptiales; family Eutreptiaceae; genus Eutreptiella; species Eutreptiella sp. 'Long Island Sound 2002'. The sequence goes on along the minus strand of OZ038378.1, from coordinate 43,575,568 downwards.
TGGAGCAGGGGTCTGTCGTGGTGTACCAGCCTTCCTGCTCCGCAACGGTTTGGGGGGCGGAATACACCACCGCCCTGGACGCCATCAAGTCAGTCTGCGGATGTGACCTGGCCTGGAGACCACATGCGGTGTATCGACCGAGGGTGGTCCTGTCCCCGGAGCTCACGGCCTCCAGCGCGGCGTCTCTGGGAAAGGTGGTGCAGAGCCCCCACTCCGACGTGGCGTGGCTAGAGCCCCACCGGTACTGCTGGGTGCCGGTGGCGACTAAAGTCACATCGTCTGACGCGTCGCCCCAGGGAGACGACGCCACAAATGTGGCGGTAGCCAGCCACGGAATCCCCACGTGGACGGGTGCCATCTACGGCACGGTCCCGGAGGCAGAGATCATTGGCGCGGCGGCGTACTTGTTGCACACGCCCCCGTCAGCGTGCACGGTACACGTGGTGGATGCGTCCGTCATAGGAGCGCATCTCCGCAGGGCGCAGGAGGCCCTGTACCGTGGCATCAAGGGGCCGACGTCACATCTGGTCAATCAACATGCACTGAGCTGGATAGTGGAGGGGCTGCGGCGGCTGCCGCGCCGAGTTGGGGGGCCGCACCACTGGGTGGTGAGGCAGAGCTCGCACTTAGCGGCGGTCCCGCTTGAGGCACCGGACTCTGCCGCGGCCCGTGCGATGGCCCCGCCAGTCCATCTTGTCCTGCCGAAGGAGCACGCCATCCTCTTGGTACCGGGGGATAATGGTGAGCTCGAGCCGCGTGTACCATCCATGCAAGCCCTTCAGCAGGTCCGGGAGATAGAGTGGCGCTCGCTAGCGGCACGCACCAGGGCGCACACGCCACTAGCTGGCGCCTGCGAGGCGATGTCCCTGGGAGCTGTGCACCACGGCCCAACGCACAGGAATATGCTGCGGGCACGTGACGGTCGCTTGTCCACCATGCAGGTCATGCGACGGTGGAGACAGAAGCTCACGCGTGTGGCAATACCAGCCCACCCCTGCATCTTCTGTGGGGGGCCGGAGGAGGACATCGGCCACATGCGCCTACTGTGTGCGCGGGACGAGGAGGTGGCTGGGCTTCTGTGCAGGCGTGTGGAGGAGTTCACGGCGGAGCTACCCCTAACGGACAGGGCGGTGGAGTTCGTGGCGTGGAGGGAGCACGGCTGCAGGTGGGCAGAATCCCTGATGGCAGGTGTCGTACCCGGGGACCTGAAGCGGCTGTTCGCTGCGGTGCGAGCGGCGTCGTCCCGGGGACCTGCCAAGGCCAGACTCTTTGTGGAGGACATGGTCCAGATTGGGGAAGATGTGTATGCCCGCAGGAACCATCGGCTCACCCAGATCATGCAGCTGCCGATGCAAGATCGAAGGAGGGCGGTATACGCGTTCCTGCGCGGTGACACACCCTTCTGCCCGCCGGCAGGGAGGATCCTGCAGCGTCCGCCGTGGAACCCGTTTGCCGGCCTCCCCGGCGACCTGCGGGCAACCTTTCTGAGGGCACCGCTGCACGCACTGCTGGTGTCGCGGTCGTGCATCGAGCGTGAGGAGGCCCTGTCCTTGTTCCCTCACTGGATGGCGGCGGTGGCGCAGGCCTTCGACCGGTGGATCGGTTCCTGGGTGGCGCGAGACATCACGGCATTCAGGGAGTGGTCCCGCGTGGTGTCGGCGCAGTCCTGGGCCCAGGTGCGGGGTACCAAGGTGAGACACCCTGACGGCCAGAGTGATCCCTGGCTCCAGGTGTACGCCAACCATCCAGCGGTGGGGAACGTCGTGGGCTGGCCTCGCGAGGTGCTGCCAGTCCTTCAGCAACCTCTGTGCGGTCTCCCAGTCCTGGCGGTGGCTGTCGTACTTGACGTGGGTACGTTGTGGCTATGTGACCGGCAGCTGCGACGAGCCGTACCGGCGGTCACGGAGCAGCGGTCCATGGCAGTGTTAGTGGGCTCCGAGCAGCTGGCGCGGGTACAGGGCGACGACGCGCAAGGCCAAGTCACGGAGGCCATGTTCTCTCTGCCAGAGGGGGACGACCACGTGGCTGCCGATGCCCGTCACACCCTTGACACCCTGGGTCTCAGGGCGGTCATTGAGGCTCGGGCGGGAGGGCAACGCTTGGTTCTGGCTTCCGCCAGGGGCCCGGAGCAGGACGGGGTTGTTGTCATCGGGGAGGTCTTGCGGGACTACGGTTGGGAGCTCCTGGCGCATGGCACGCGCGGCCCCAAGGTGGCGCGGTGGCCCCGGCTGCTTGAGAGCCTGCCGGAGATGCCCGACGGACAACCGATACTCCGCCCGGTGTCCACGTGGGAGGAGGCGAGGCGCAGCCTCCTCAGCAGTGCCACAGCACGCACGCTGACAGGGGCTTTGCTCGGGCTCCAGGACGCGTGCTGCGATGTATGGCAGGACCTGTGGTCGCAGTGCTGTGATGGTAGCTGCGTTCCATCGCGGTCTGTGCTTCCGCAGCGATGCCACGGGTGCGGGGAGACGGTGTCCGTTTGGGTTCATCAGTGTGCCTCCGCCCCGCTGTGCGGGACATGTCAGGAGCATGCCGACAGGGGGTGGCCTAAGGCGAGGTGGGCACTGCGGCACTCTGGACGGATGTCCTCAAGTGCCTGGACGACTATCCAGGGTGGCCTGAAGAGCGTCCGAGTGGAAGGGGTACGGTGCCCTGGAGCGCCGTCTGCGGCCCTGCCCCTGATGCTGTGGTGGGCGGCTCTGGAGGGCGACTCACGGATACTCTGGTTGTGGCATCACGGAGGAAATGGTGACGGAGTGGTGGGTGCCGGGGGTGCAGGTTGATGGGGAGGGGAATTGTGGGTGCACCAGCTGCCATCCCTACGCTGGACGCAGCGGAGGGAGTGGCGCCAGAGAAGCAGTGCCTACGCGGCCTGATTGTGCGGTACTGGCAGGCGGCGTATGACGGCCAACGCGATGTGACAGGTCGTGCCGGCCTGATGGTGAGCCGTACTGCCCCCGTGCATGAGGGTCGGACAGGGATGCTTCACCCGCCTGCCCCGGGTCGCCGCATACAACAGTGAGGTGTCATGGGTCGTCCCGACCAGGGTAATAAGGCCCAAACCCCTGTAGGGTATTCCCATGGCACCGGGGTCTCTACTGGCGGCCCGGCTACGGCAGTGTTGGGAGTGGTTGCTCGGGATACACCGGGGGTGCACGGAGTTGTTTGGGGGTTACAGCGCTGCGGCGCCCCCTGGGAGTGTTACACGGGGTTGCGGGGTCAGCCTGCAGGCCCCAGGAGCGGCGACGGGGCGAAGATGTGTGCGTGGAAGGTTATGACGGTGGGATCATCAGGGGGACAGTATGGCGGGCGTCGTGGAGACGGCATGGCAGCCTGGAGGGAGCGCTCACAGGGGGCACGTGGAGTTCCAGGTGGCGGAGTACTGGAGTCTTGGGGGTCAACGCGGCGGTACTGGGATCCGTACGGCGGGGGTACGCGGCGGTACTGGGGAGCCGTGCAGTGGGGGAGCAGCGGGGAAGCATGGAGGTACTGGGGTGTCCCCCTGACCCCTCTAACAACTCAGGGGGAGCGCGGGGGCATCCCCTGGCCCCGTTAACAAACTAGAGGGACCGTGCCTGCGGGCATGTACATAGTCTAACCTCTGACCTTGGCCTTGTGGTTGCAGTGGTGAGTGTCGTGGCGGCTAGCAGGTGGCGTCGGCATGGCAACGGCGGTACTGCGCGGCGTCGTAGTGAAGAGTATGCAGTCGCCTCACCACTGTAACGACTTACCCCTGGGGGGCACCAGTCCGGTCGGCTAGAGGCGAGGAGGGCAGGGGAGCGGCGTGCTGAGTGGTCCGGGGGGTGACGCGCGGGCCAATGCTATAAGTAGGCTCGCCACGTCGTCGGTGGGGGCCGAACCTGCGGCCTGGCCGCTGCTGTGGCGGAAGAGGCGCAACCACGGAAGCTGGCCAAACAGTGCAGGTAAGGGTCAAGGGTAGGCGCCAGGGCATTGTATGTGGGCCAGATGAGGTGCACCTGGTAACCACGGCCCGGGGCGAGCCTCTGGTGGGTACCCCTACAGGGGGTCGATAACCAAGCTACGGCACCCACCAGCCCGAATCCCAGCCAGCGATATTCACGGGTTGCGCCACTCCCGTCGCAAAGCGGCCGGCGTCCCCCCCTGTAGACCCTCAAGATATATTATATGTGGGCAAGTGAATGCCTCGACGCAGACTGGGCGCTGGCCCCTGACATGGGATGCCAGCATGGTATATATCTGGGGTGTGGGGGCAGCACGGGACCACGGGGACGTGGAGTTGGTAACGTGTTTCTGTACTATACTAGGGGGCTGGTGCGGTGGGAAGATGGCGTACAATGTGGAGACATGGGGGCGATGACAGCTGAGGGCCAGGCTAGGCTGGAGCCTCCCAGAAATCCTGGCTGTGCACATACAGGCTAGTGCGTGCTGGCAGAGGGATACGTGGAGTCAGGGGTGGTGGGCAGTTTCGAGGACGCGGAAGACAGTGGATTACGTGGGGTCATGGGTGTTGGGTGTCTCCACAGTGGCGGGGCAACATGAACGATGGAGGGTCAGTTCTCGCTTCGCCGCATGCGTGCTGCTTTGTTCCTTGGTTGCTGCATTGCAACGGACAGAGGTGCCATTGCTTTCTGCTTGTTGCGATGCTGCTGCGCTGCTTTGCCTTGCCCCCGTACCCCCGGCGAACAAACGGGCCAGCGTCCGTCGCCGTTGCTAATGCTAACGCTTTGCAGTTGCCACTGCCCCCAAAGCCTGGTTGCCCGGTATCCCCGGTCCTCTGGGTCCTCCGTCATGCTGTGGGCCACCTCAGGCAGCCCTGGGACCCACGGGATCGAGCGAGGCAGGAACCACCTGTCGGCGCGAGATGCCCGGTAACTCCAGTAGACGGCATGATAAGTGGTTATGACTATGACTATGACTATATATATATATATATATATATATATATATATATATATATATATATATATATATATATATATATATATATATATATATATATATATATATATATATATATATATATATATATATATATATATATATATATATATATATATACATATATATATATATATATATATATATACATACGCAGCAGCATCGCAACAAGTAGAAAGCAAGGGCTTCTCTGTCCGTCGCAAAGCGGCAACCAAGGAACAAAGCAGCACGCATGCGGCGAAGCGAGAGCCGACCCTCCGTCGTTCGCGTACCCCCGCCACCGTAGAGACATCCATCACCCATGACCCCCTAGAATCCATTGCCGTCTGCGTTCTCGAAATTGCCCACCACCCCTGACTCCACGTACCCCACTGCCAGCACGCAATAGCCCGTATGTGCATTGCCAGGGTTTCTGGGAGGCTCCAGCCTAGCCTGGCCCTCAGCTTTCATCGCCCCCATGTCTCCACAATGTACGCCACCGACCCACCGCACCATCCCCCTAGTATAGTACAGAAACACGGTACCAATTCCACGTCCCCGGGACCCTGAGCTGCTCCCACACCCCTGATATATACCATGCCGGCACTCCATGCCAGGGGCCAGCACCCAATCAGCTTCGAGGCATCCACTTGCCCACGTATAATATAACCTCTGGTGGGTATATATATATATATATATATATATATATATATATATATATATATGTATATATATATATATATATATATATATATATATATATACCCACCAGAGGTTCGTCCCGGGCCGTGCTAACCAGGTTCACCTCATCTGGCCCACATACATTGCCCTGACGCCTACCATGGAGCCTTACCTGCAGTGATTGGCCAGCTCCCGTGGTTGCGCCGCCTCCGCCACAGTAGCGTCCAGGCCGCAGGTTCGGCCTCCACGGACGACGTGGCATGCCTACTTATAGCTTTGGCCCGCGCGTCACCCCCTGGACCACTCTACATTTCTTCACGAGCCGATCAGGTATGCACCCCCCAGGAGCATTTTGCTGCCGATAATACCAGGTACGTTACACTCATATGGAGGCGACTGCATACTTGGTGCTACCCCGCCGTGTAGCACCGCCGCCGGGCCATACCGCCACTCCGCCATGTTGCTGCTGCCATATGTGAGCCGCCAACACACACAGCACTGCGACCGCAAGCCGCAGGCCAAGGTCAGACGGTTAGACTATGTACATGCCCGCAGGGATTGTCCCTCTATTTTGTTCACGGGGCCAGGGGATGCCCCTGTACTCCCACTGAGTGGTTGAAGGGGTCAGGGGGACACCCCAGTAGTGCCAGGCGACCCCGTAGCACTCCCACTGTACGGCTCCCCAGTACCGCCGCGCTTCCCCGGTACTCCCACCATACGGACCCGAATACTGCCACGTGTACCCCCGTGATCCGAGTACACAGCCATCTGCGACGCCACGTACCCTTCATGACAACATCTCCCACAACGCCACGCCATCCCAAGTACATCCAACATACGGTTCATCTTACCATCACGCCGTCCCTATCTCCTATCCGCACTTCGCCTCATCCGGGGCCTTCATGCAGCTCTCCCAACTCCCTGCTCCGATCCCAGGACCAGGGGGCGTCTCACCCCACTCACTGCAGCGCTGTCGCTCGCCCCCATGCTGACCCGTCAACCCTCGGAGTAACCCGAGGAATCACCCTTGTGACTACCGTAACCGGGCCGCCGGTAGAGACCCCGACGTCATGGGAATACCCTACAGGGGTTTGGGCCTTATTCCCCTGGTTGGGACGACCCATGACACCTCAGTGTTGTATGCGGCGACCCGGGGCAGGCGGCTGAGGCACCTCTCTCCGACCCTCGTGCACGGGGGCAGTACGGCTCACCGTCAGGCCGGCACGACCTGTCACACCGCGTTGGCCGTCATACGCCGTCTGCCGTCAGCGCGCACTCAGGCCATTAGGACACTGCTTCCCATGAGCCACCACCGCCGCTGCGTCCAGCATAGGGACGGTGGCAAGCGTACCCATATCTCCCACACTCCGTCAAGCTGCATTACCCCTGGCTCCCACTGCTTCCTCACCACGCCCTCCGTGATGCCACAACCAAAGAATCCGCGAGTCACCATGGGGAGCTGCCCACCACAGCAGTAGGGGCAGGGCCTCTGTCGGCGCACCGGGGCATCTCACCCCATCCACCCGGAGGCCCCTTAGGTCACCCTGGAGCGCCACCCAGGCACTTGACGATAGCTACCCAGAGTGCCGTAGCGCCCACCTTGCTTTAGGCCAGCCCCTACCGGCACGCTCCCGACACGACCCGCAGAGTGGGGCGGAGGCACACTAATGCACCCAAACCGGCGCCGTCTCCCTGCACCCGCGGCATCGCAGCGGGAGCACCGACCGCGACGGGACGCGGCCGCCATCACAGCATTGCGACCACAGGTCCCGCCACACATCACAGCACGCCTCCTGGTGGCAAAGCAACGCACCCGCCAGCGCTTGTGCAGTGGCACAATTGAGCAGGCTCCGTCTCGCTTCCTCCAGCGTGGACACCGGGCTGAGTATCGGCTGTCCGTTCGGCATCATCGGAAGGCTCTCCAGCAGCCGGGGCCACCGCACCACCTTGTGGCTGTGTGAGCCGTGCGTTGGGAGCTTCCAGTCATAGTCTCGTACGATCTCTCCGATGACATCTACCCTGGCCAGCCCTGGGCCCCTGACGAACGCGAGAACCGAGCGTTGTCCTCCCGACCGAGCCTGGACGACCGCTGCCAAGCCTGAGGCATCAAGGGTGTGACGGGCGTCGGCAGCCACGTTGTCATCTCCCTCAGGGAGAGAGAACAGTGCCTCCGTGATGTGGCCCTGTGCCTCGTCCCCCTGAATCCGTGCAAGCTGCTTGGAACCCACTACCACGGCCATGGATCGCCGCTCCGTCACTGCCGGAATGACCCGTCGCAGTTGCCGGTCATACAGCCAAAACGCCCCCACGTCCAGCACGATGGCCACTGCCAGAACCGGGAGGCCGCACAGAGGCTGTTCGAGGACCAGCAGCACCTCGCGAGGCCAGCCCATGATGTTCCCTATGGGATGCAGCGTTCTAGGGCGTGGTGCGGAACCCCTAGTTACAACGCAATTTCTGGAACACCCACCTACCCTCAATTTTGGGGCAAACCACCTAAAAAAATGGATTCAGCACCCTCAAAAACCCCCCATCCCCTTTTCTTTCCCCACATAACCCTCATTGTAGGGGTGGTTTTTTGGGGGGGGGTCAAAGAGTTAGAGCACAGTTAGAACAGAGTTAGAACGCAGTTAGAGCACCTTGCTCTAACTAGGTATCGCGCTAGTTATCGCGCGATAACTCAGTTATCGCGTAGTCATCGCGTGTAGTTATCGCGCACCCCTCCTCCCTCCCTCCCTAGGACAAACAACACAAAACACTTGGCACAAAGCATGTGTGGTCGTTTTTCATACAAAGTCATCAATGTCTGAGGCCTTGGCTGCCTCCAGTCCCAAAAGCCCTTGCTCCAGGGCGTTCATGGACATGCAATGGTGCATGTGGCGGAGGGACACACTTGGCCTCACCAAGGACCAACCCTTAAAACAATTTTTGAGCCTCCTTTTGTAAGGCCCATGCCGATACTCCGTTGGGATGGAGGAAAACTGAAAAATATTCCTCCATTTCTCGGCAAAAAAGGTGGAATGTGCCAAGCACCAATGGATCCACCTGGTGGGGGACCAACCTGAGTCTCCCCACGCTTTTGAAAATTTTGTGGTCAACGCACGGTGGCGTTCCACTTGGGTTAGAGTGTACAACTCCCTCACCCTCCAAAGCTCATACAAACCCTCAATGCATTTCACCATGACATGCACAACGACCCATAACATAGGTCCCCCAGGGGTCCTCACTGTGGGGACATGCTCTTTGAGGCAATCCACAAATTGCCTTTGGAAGGGGGGGGGGTTAGGAAAACTTTGGTGCTTGTTAGATCGAAATCTTTTTCTGTGGCCCTCGAGGCCGAAGGGAGGCGTTCCCTCAGAGGGATGCCTGAGGTCTCATCCTTGAGGGCTTGTTTGAAGGCCTGCAAAGCTGCAAGAGCTTGGGCCTTACCAGGGGTACCAGGGGGGAGGGCCTGAAGGGTGGTCTCAATGCGCTTTGCAATGCCGTTTAGGATGCGGCATGCTGCATGTTGGTAGTCCCCCGGCCGCCTATCAGGGGTCACACTTCTCAAGAATGCCCCCCATCTTGAGGTGGACTCCACCCCCCTTTGCTCAACAATCCCATTGGGGTCTTTGCACAACCAACACTTAGACCCAGCCCCACCCATTGCTTGCATCCCCTTCCCATCCCCTGTCAAAATGACAGTGCAAGTCAAAAATTGGTTTTGAAAGAGGACAACGTCCTCCTCCACATCCCTCACCTCTTGGTTGAGGTTGGCGGAGATGTCCAGGCTTCTCAAAAAAGCCTGTTCATCCCCGCCATCCATGCAAAACCATGAGGCCCATAGCTTCACCTTCGAAGCATATTTTGCCCCCCCCCCCCCCCATACATAATAACCCATACATCCGCACAGGTAGAGGATGCCTTCCACAAGGAAGTCGCATCAACTGAAATAACAACAATGGCAACGCCACTAGGGGGGGGTTTCCCGATAACTCGGGCCATAGATATTGCATTTTGCACAATTGATTGCAAAGGCACATGGGCAGCTGCCCTATTGCGGCCTGTGGTAGACTTTACAATGGTTGTTTGGGGAAGCAAAACGGTTCGCGCGCGTCGCAATGTCTGGCAATCACAGAAGAAATGAAGTTTTACATTACAAAGATTACAGGTAACAATTTTCATGTTTTTCGAAGTTCGATGAGATCGTGGATGATTTCCCGTAGTTCCCGTTGCAGAAGTTCGCCCAGCGCCGCAGCAATCACGAAAAGTAAAATTTTCGACAACCCAAAGAACGCCGTCAACGACGAATTCATCAAAACCATCAGAGCGTATCCAATCGAAGCCCTACCGCCAAACTACGTGACTGTGGCAAAAACCACAACTGACGCCGACTCCACCACCTCAGAGTGTCTCATCTGATTACGATCTCCAAACCATGCGCCACATCTCCGACTGCAACACTAGCCTGATCGTCAGCGACCTACTCAACGTAGTATCACGTTTGATCGCCGCCTGTCACACCTCCACCACACACTCTCCCTACAACACCAAGACATGTTCTTCTCCATACGCCGATCAGCCCTAAAACTACGAGCAACGAGCACGACAAGCACAATGCGCAACCACTCCAACTTCACCGAAGGCTCTTTCTCCCTACAATTCCCACGCATGCCCTCCTGCATTCAGCACTCACGCTCCGTACCAGAATCACGTCCGTCAAGCACAAGCAAGTCAAGAACAAGCAGAAGTCTCTCCGAACTACCGCTCAATCGCTCCAAGATCACCGGATGAGACTGGAGGCTAAAGATCAACACCAACAATCTATGATGACTCCATTGCCCACAAAGAACCAACCTCGCCAAAACTGCCGCTCAACAACTCACACTCATCAGCAGCAATCTCCAATGAACATGTTACTCCTCCGCCTACCAGGGACCAGCAGAAGTCCCCAATCGCCGACTCCCACATCCCAATAGCTTTTGATCAATGCCCTGACGCCGACGCCACCGATCCCATCAACACCAACCCTCATGCGCCATTAGAAGCCCTTGACACCAGTGTCGAATCGGACCAGGTTATCTATCAACCGCAACCGCCCGAGTACTTTGATTTCAGCAAAATATGGCACAAAATCAATGAAGATTACGACCCTGGACGCCAGAGCATCTGCATTGGTTTCTTCAAACCCTATTTTGAATTCCTGAACACCAACCGCCAAGAGCAAGCCCAAGAGGTTGCTCGACTCGAAGCAAAGAAATGGTCCTCGGTATTTGATGGAGTCAACGAAAACAACATCAAACAAGCGTCGCTCGCTGAGCTATTGAAAGCGTATCAACGACAGAGCACCTTCCATTCCAGGCATTGGCAGGATTTTGCAGCCGCTCACCAACTACCAAAGAACCCGAGGCAAGCTCCAACAAAAAGCCTCCACTCCTTTCTCGCCACCCATGGTTGTCAAGTACCAACAACGTCCATTCACTATGCGCCATGGGTTTCCACTCCTACCTGCCCCCTCAAATCATTCCCCGGTCCTCCAGAGCCAACCACATTCCACGGTAAAAACGACTTTGGTAGATCCTATTCCTTCAGTGCCATCACCTCCAAGAACCCCACCAGCACTCACGCCAACCTTATGATCTATGGCATCTACTCCGATCAACTGTTACATTCCATCATCGATGATGGGTCCTCAACTGAAGCTTCTGAAGAGCCCGAAGACCAGAACGACTACTACAGCTATAGCTCAGACTAATGCTGAACTTACAAATCTGCTAATAGGGTATTATATTTTTGGTCGCTCTCTTTTAATATAAATATTCTTGTCACATCCTCTGGACGCCATCTCCTCGGCCTGAGTACATTAATCTGTCCTCACACTTTTCTCTGAGTGATCACTTTACCCCAACTTCATCGCTTTGCCGGTTTTTGCTCTTAGTGTGCCATAAACAGCACCAGACAACACTGGCTCATCTACCACTATCTTTTTGTTCCCTTTTTTTTCTTTTGGTTTTAAAAGACCAGGCGACCTCTACAGTCTGCAGGTAAACAATGAATTCTAGTTTGTGGCACTGCAGAAAGGGGAAAGACACAACCCAACAACCCACACAACACTCCAATGGTGCCAAAGGGCAGTGATTTTCACAGTGTATGTGGATTGGCCTTGCCAATGAACAGATTTTTCATCAGTTTGCCATGTTCAATATTTTGGGTACCCTGTACACTAAACTGTACAATCAAAGGATCATGGCGGATCAGCAAGGGCTACGCCTTGTCACTGCCATCCCGAGAATGGAACAATGTGGACACAGAATGAAAACCGGCGGGGATGATCCGTTGCCGAACGGTCCTTAGGTCCCGTTGTGTGCAACGGCGGGGCATTCGCAAAAGGGCCCGTTGGGAGAGATGCATGCGGCATGCCATGCGTAGCATGCTCAGGGCCTCATGCTCCTGAGCTGTTAATTCAAGATGGCCGCCAAGTGGGCCAAACAGGGCAGTGCACGCCCCACTGATTAAACAAACTTCGCCTTTGGTGTTGGTGCCACACACAACGTTTGGGTCACCCAATAGAACTCGCACCAGCCGCTGAACCGCCTTCAAACGCCGCCGCCGGGCCTTGGGGCACTGCAGATCGGTGTACCGCCGGAGGTTAGCTGTGTTGAGAGCCCGCAGGGCCTCATTGACAGCACTATCCATGAAGAATAAGAGGACCTGGGCACGGAATGAGGGAGGGTCTTGAAGCAAGGGCCCAAAAAACACGCGCGATAACCCACGCGGTAACGCCCGCGATAACTAGGTTATCGCGCGATAACCCCTGCGATAACCCCCCGCGATAACTAGTTAGAGCGCGATAACCCCCCGCGATAACTAGTTAGAGCACCAAGTTATCGCGCGATAACCCCCGCGATAACTAGTTAGAGCAGGGGTTAGTGCGCACTAACTGGAGGGGTTAGAGCAAGCGTTGGGCAGCCTAGAACCTTCACAAACCTTGATTTTGCACCCAGGAAACCTTGGAGATGTCAACAATGTGCAGGCACGGGGCACAATCACAATTTCAAATCAGTCAAATGGACGGGTTTCGGGCTAGTTGCCCCTCCTCAGCTGAAAGAGTACACCATGGTGAGCATCCCACCAAAGCACAAAAAATAGAAACAATGAACAACAATCGAATCACAAATTACACTAGCTGGAGGGGTTAGAGCAAGCATTGGGCACCCCAAAACCCATGGACACCAGCTGCTGCCGCCACAGAGGCGTGCAGTGCAGAACCCCCCCCGCACTATAAAAAATCACCCTCCATCGCTCGCCCTCCCATGGCAATGGAGCGTGTAGTGCCCTGGTGTTGAACAACGGCGGGGCTTGGGGGTCCCACCCAGGGTGGCGGTGCATGCCCAACCCTCCATGGCGCTACCCTTGCACACACGGGTGTGCCGCTTTTTTTCCCTCATGGAGGGATTCAGCAGGCCACCACTCTCCACCCAAAACTCAACCCCCGTGAAAGACCCCACACACACAATAAGCGCCATGGGCGCCCCATCTCGCAAATGGGAGTGGAGGCCCATGGTGTCCGTCCCTTGGGGGCGAACAACTTGGATGCTACACCATGTGAACCATGGTGGAGCATTGGAGGTGCAATACCCATTGAGGTCTGCAACCAAGGGGGTGAGGGCAGGCCTGAGGGTAGCAGCGGCCATGTGGGTCGCCCTAAAATTAGAGGGGTTGGGGTTTCCACTTCCCACGAAGCCGAAGTGGCACATGTCCACTTGGGCCCCATATCGCTCCTCCCCACGAAAAATGCCCTTGGGCAACCCCCTTAGCAAACCCACGAATCATTGGCTCCCACTCCTACTCCCCCTACCCTGACTCTGCAACCCTTGCGGCGCCAGCCCCTGCTGGGCGGTGAAGGAGGCACTGAGGGTGGAGGTGAGGCTGCGCACCTACGCCTCAGCCACCCCCAAGCGCTGCTGGAGGTCTGAATCATCCCCCCTCCTCCGCTGCCCCTCCACCTCCACCCTCAGCTGGGTCGCCTCCACCTCCGCCTTCCGCCTCCCCTCCTGGGCCTCCCTCAGGGCCTCCCTCATCGCCTCCACCTCCTCCCCCCTCTTGGTGGCCAGGTTGAGGGCCTGGTCCAGGGCACGCTGGGTGTTGCCCTGGACCTTTTCAACCTTCGCCAAGGCCGACTTGTGGTCGGCCGACCGACCCTTGGCCAGTGCGGCCTCGACCCCCGTGGCGGCCGCCTGCTCCACCAAAACCTGGCAAGCGTCCGTCACGTGGGTGGCCACACTGACCCCCAAGGCCTCCACGTCCGGGGCCTCATGGGGGGGATGGGCCGCCGCCACCTTTGCCACCTTCGATGGCTTGGGGGAGGGCTTGGGGGCGGGGGTTTGGCCCTTACCCCTAAGGGGGGGGGGGGCATCCGGCTCAACCACCACCACCTCAGGTCCCCGCTTTGTCTGCTTTCCTGGCCTTCCCCCCTTCGGTGCATACTGCCGAACCCAATCGGCAGTGGCGTCCACCACAGAAGGGGGGGGGTCATACCCACCAACCTGGTGGATGCCCCCCCCCCCTGTGCAGCTTCTGCCACACTTCCCTCCCCGTATACCCCCCCCCAAAAAAAAACACACCCTCAAAAGGAAATAAGATTTCCTTTGGGGGGGAGTCGCTCATCCCAAACAAACACAAAAAAGCCGCAACCGTTTCCCCCTCTGCAGCATTCGGCCACTTGGCCGTTTCCCCCCCAACCCACACATAGCAGGGGAGGGTGAGGTTGGTCTTCCTCTCAACCCCCCCCTCCTTCTCGGTGATGGTGACCTGCCGGTACCATCCCGTCCCCCCCATCCTGCAGGCCTCATCCCCAGGCTCCCCCCACCGCCACGACGCCCCCTCCGGCAGCCTCTTCTCCCGCTCCAGCTCCACCCGGGCCGCCACCGGCTTGGCGGGCCGTGCCCCTGCTGCTTCTGCTGCTCCTTCTGCTGCCTCGGCCGCCTGGGCGTCGTCCTTGACGAAGATACGGGGCAGCTGCAAGATGGTAGCCTGAAAAAAACAAAAGAAACAAAAAAAAAACATGCGTTAACCCGCGCGATAACCCCCGCGATAACTAGGTTATCGCGCGATAACCCCCGCGATAACCCCCCGTGATAACCCCGCGATAACTAGTTAGAACGCGATAACCTAGCGCGATAACTAGTTAGAGCACCCAGTTAGAACGTGATAACCTAGCGCGATAACTAGTTGAAGCAGGGGTTAGAGCAGGGTGTTGTGGGAAGTTTTCACACCTGGTGACATGGACACATACCTTGGCCCTCCTTCTTGGCGTCGTCCAGCACCAGGCCCAGCCTCCGCAGCCACACGAAGTCCGTGACGGCCGCATACTCCCCCACCTGCCGCCACTCCACCACCTGGGCCACCCCCTCCACCTCAGGGGCCACCCTTGCCACTCCCCCATACAACCCCCTCCTCACCACCAAAATGGTGCCCGCCGGCACCTTAATCCCAACATGCCCTTGCAGGGAGGGCCAGGGCAGTGCCTCCCAATGGCACACCTTGGCCAAGGGGCACTTATCGGGGTGGCCTGCGATTGCCCCCGCCTCCTCATTAGTGAGGGGGGCAATCACCTCCTTCCCAATCCCCCACCCCAACAACAAAAAATGCCCGGTGGTTGTTCCCACCGGGAGCAAGCACTGAGCAGATTGCTCAATGCGGAGCCCATTGGGGTCCACCACCACCTCCTCCTCCTCCCCCCCCTCCACCTCCTCCCCCTCCTGGCATGGCACACAAAGGCCATCTTTGTGGGCGGTGCACAAAATCAGCCGATTGCATCCGTAGCAATTGGCTACCACCTTCCCCCTACACCTAACCGCCCCATCACACTGGACTGTCTTGGCCACCCGGCCACCAGGTGCCCCCAGCTGGGGCCTTTTAATGGACTGCGTCACGTGCAGGTTGGGGAATCGAAGATTCCCCCCCTGGGTAAGCTCAATGGCAAAAAATGCCATGAGGCGGGGGTGGGACACCCCCGTGGGGGAGGCCTTGGGAATCCCCGACCCCCGGTGTACATCAAGGGCATTAAAAAAAAAGACAGTGCCCCTCTTGAATGGCACAGCCCTCTCCACCCAAGGGTCAGGGAACCCCGAACTGCTGGAGGGCACAAAAAGAAAATGTGACCCATCCTCCTCCTCATGATTATGGGTTAGCATAATAAGGCAATTGACAATCAATGTGCCTTCAGGAATGGTGTAGGGAGGGGCGTCGCGATGGAGGTGCTGGGGGGTGTGGTCATAGCTCGAAATTTCGGCCATGTCAAGGATGGTGCAGCTCTGTACCCTTCGTGAACGGCCGTTAAGTGGCCGTTTGAATAATTGCGTGAATTTCACGTGAATTTACCCAAATTTTGAGGTTTTTGGGGGAAAATGCCATATTATTGGTTCATTCCGAGGGATTTGAGGGGCCAAAATTCCTCCCCTAGCTTCGTTACGCATCATCCAATGAAGGTCCCGCCCCAAAAGCATCCATCATGTCCGAACCGTGCCCAAAACGAGAGGTGCCGAAACCCGGCAAGCCTGTAGCTGATTCACGGCCGTGAATTCACGTGAATTCGTACGAAATTCGCACGAATTCGCACGAATTTCGTACGAATTTCGTACGAATTTCACGTGAATTCACGTGAATTCATACCAATTTCACCCTTGTGCACCCCCTCGTTTGTCCTAACACCCGGGGTACCTCCCCCCCAAACACCCCTGCAGGCACCCTGGCTACAGGCAACATGTGCACATGTGTGTGGGTGTGCCTTTGTGTGGGGTGTGTGGGTTTGTGTGGGTTTGTGTATGGTTGTATGGTTGGGTTTGCATGTGGGTGGATGCGTGACTTCCTGTTTGTTTCTACGTGCGGGCGTGCGTCTGTGTGTTGGTGTGTGTGAGGATGTGGGGGCCACCCGACCACATACGCACACAAACCCGTCCCAAACCTCAGACCAACACCCACACACCCACACACACAACCACGGACCCATGGATGCACACCCACACACAAACACACACCCACGCGCACAAACCAATCAACACACACACACACACACACACATAGACACACCCACAATGATCCCGCCCCACACACCTAACCACGACACATCCACTATGCAGGTGTGTGTGCGTATGTGGGGCTGGGCAGTGTGTGGGTGTGGGTGGGGTGGCAGGGCGGGTTGATTCCACTAATGGCATGTGGGTGTGTGTGTGGGGGGGGGGGCTACATGTACGACTGTCTGTGAGGATGTGAGGAGCACCAAACCATGCACATATACGCACAAGCCTTACACACACACACGCACACCCTTCCCGCAACTCACACCAACACGCGCGCACACACAAACACACACAACCACACACCCAACTACACATGGACACACCGACCCACATACACGCATCCGCACAAACCATACGCATACACACACACACAGAATCACCCCCCTAAACATTTCACCGTGACACATCCACTGTCCAGGTACGTATGAGGGTGTGTGGGCGGGCAGTGTGTGGGTATGGGTCGAGTGGGGGGCTGTTTGCTTTCATTGAGGGTATGTGTGTGTTTGTGCATGGGTGTGTGTGTGTCTCTGTGTGGGGGGGGGGGGTGTATGACTGTCTTTTTGGTTATGGGTGTGGGCGTGCGCATGTGTGTGTGGGGCAGGTGAGGATGTGAGGAGCACCAAACCAGATATACGCACAAGCCATACACACACACACAGACACACACACACACACATACAGACACACCCTTCCTGCACCTCACACCAACACGCGCATACACACAAACACACACAACCGGACACCCAACTACGCATGGACACAACGACCCACCCACCCACACACACACACACATCCGCAGAAACCCATCCACACACACAGGCAGACACACATACATGTACCCTTCGTGAACGGCCGTTAAGTGGCCGTTTGAATAATTGCGTGAATTTCACGTGAATTTACCCAAAATTTGAGGTTTTTGGGGGAAAATGCCATATTCTTGGTTCATTTCAAGGGCTTTGAGGGGCCAAAATTCCTCCCCTAGCTTTGTTACGCATCATCCAATGAAAGTCCCGCCCCAAAAGCATGCATCATGACTGCACCGTGCCCAAAACGAGAGGTGCCGGAACCCGGCAAGCCTGTAGCCGATTCACAGCCGTGAATTCACGTGAATTCACGTGAAATTCGTACGAATTTCGTACGAATTTCGTACGAATTTCACGTGAATTCACGTGAATTCACGTGAATTTACACAAATGTTACCCGTGTGCACCCCCAGATTTGTCCTCACACCCCTAGTAAGCCCCCCAGCATGCACCCCGGTCACAGGCAACAATGGTCTGGGTTCGTAAGGTCATCTCATGTCCGTCTCTTGCGGCACCGGAACCGCCGCTGTAGAGTCTGAAGGTGCTGCATGTCGGTTAGAAGCCGTCTTCTTGTGCGGCTTGCATACGTTTGTACACTTATGGGCCCTTGCCCATGTTGAGCCCTTTTGGTCGCATCCCACCCATGCAACCAAAGGCTATCGTCAATGGTGTGGTTGTCCACAACCACTTGCACCCCTAGTCTCCCCCGGAGGAGGCTTAGGCCCCCGCTGTTGCGCAACATGCGCTTCAGCCTCCGGTGACTTCCCTCCATGGCAAAGCAGGAGAACTTTGACAAGATTCTCCACTTCTTTGCAAAATAATACATGTGGTCGATCCAAAGATGCGTCCAAAGAAGTTTGCCCCACTGGAGCTCATTGTGGGCAGCGCCCATGGCTATGCTATGGTTCCGGAGCCGCCCCAAGTCGGCCCCGGAGAACCATGCGGAACGCCACGCGTATACACACATGCTTGCAAAATTCTCCCACCACGTTTTGCACACCGACTCCCAACTTTTTCCCCCTACTTGATGCTGCCTGACACTAGGCTGCTCTAGGCAAGCATCTATTATCTTCTCCCAACCCTTATTGCGCATGAAATGGATGGCAGCAGCACACTCCATCCTCACCTTCCCCTTGCTGTTTGCCTTGTCATTATTTAATGAGGCACGGGTGCAAGTTCGTGCAGCAAGCCGTGCCTCATCTAAAACCGGTTGCAGCATGGTGCGTGCCACAGTGGCCGGTGCCTTCCCTGTCAATTGTACAACTAGGTCCCGTGTCCCGTTGACTGCACACAACAGGACACGAAGGACCCCATGGAGGCCATAATCAGGCACTCGCCTATCACTCATAATGGTCCTATATATAGCACTTATGGCAACGGCTGGTTCCCAGTTGCCGTCTATCGCACTTGCTGTGCCAAAGGTAGCAAGGCACAGAGCACGGTTACGCATGCAGACCCAACACACAGTGGCACCAGGGGATTCTGCCTTCCAGTTTTGGCAGCCCGCCATGAGCACCTGTGCCTTACCATCTGCACACAGAAAAAAAAGGGACTGCCTATCGGTCCCTGCCGTATCCTTAAAACTTACGGTTGCGGCCTTGCGCAACTCATCATCAAAATCAATTTCCTGGGAGGCCGCGTAGAGGGTGTCCCACTTTTCACTGCCCCCTAGTAGCCACCAACTAGATAGTTGGTTGGGGCTGGCGGTGCCACCAAGCGTGCAATGGACGTACGAGGCCTCATGCCTCGATGTACCGTCCACCGCAATAGGCAACCAATGCAGCCGTCGGTCCCCGGGCTGCATGATGGCCGAGGGTGGTGGTGGTCGACACTTGAATAGGTGGGCGATGCGGTCAGGTAGGTAGCAGGCCGCACCATTGATGGCCGTGTCGTCACCCGTATAGGCAGTAAACGCCCGGGACTCCGGCAACGCTAGCTGCCGGAGCATGCCGTACACCTGGTCCCATACCACACCGTACGTCATGCTCCCCACCAGGTACCGGGACTCTGTCCTAGAGAGGTGCAATGACCGGATCCTCCACACGGCCATAATCAACCTCTCCTCCTGGGTGGGCTCGGGCTGGACGGTGGCTACAATTCTTGTTTCGGGGGTGAGCACTATTTGCCCCGAGTCGGGCAGGTACTTGACGGTGTAGGGTGCTGCAAGCTCCTTGGAAACAACCTCCTGGAGCTCTTGTACGCGCCGCCGTCGTGTACGATCCGCTACCAGATGGAATGGCTCCTTGGGCCGTGGCATGATGTGAGATACAGGACCTGTTGAATGGGCAGGCAGTCATCGCAAAGTTTCTACCATCCCCCTGCCGCAGACCACTCTCTCTACTGTGATTCGCATGCAATTAAAAGAAATTCACATAGATTCGCACGAAATTCGTACGAAATTCGTACGAATTTCGTACGAATTTCGTACGAATTTCACATGAATAGAAATGTGTGAATATTCTGAAAATGTGAAATTCGTACGAAATTCGTACGAATTTCGTACGAATTTCGTGCGAATTTCACATGACTGTCACAGAATTTCTGCCAAAGCCTCATCCTTGTGCCCTCGTTGACCCTCACAAAGCAAGCTCAGGATGGTGCTCATGCTGTCATTGTCATTGTCATTGTCTCATCCTGTCATTCCGGCTGTCACTCAGCCAGCAGTGTAATATACAAACAGTTCCGCAGAAAGGAATCGCAAATTAACAGGTTAACAGGTTAACAGGTCAGGGGGCACATCAGGTCAGGGGGTAATGTACAAACAGTGCTGCAGAAAATTTCGCACAGTGGGGGGGGAGTACCCCACATATCGGTCAAACTGCCCATGCTTGGGGGGGGGGGGGGGCAGGATAACATTCGTCGTGGTTAGAAAGGCGTGGTTAGAAAGGACAGGTGCTCCGGAGGGTACCTACACACCCCCCCCCCCGGGAGCAGAGGAGGGGTCCATGGCCGCCGACGTGAGGCGGTGGGGGGGGTACTGCCGGCGCACATCCTCCATTGCGGCAGTCACCTTGGGGGCGTCCGGGGCCACGCTGTCCACATTGACCTGCTGGCCACTGGCCATCATGGCCATCCGCAGGCCGGTGGACACTGCGGACACCTGGCCGGCGCATGCCTCGGCCTGGGCATGCCAGGCCTGTGCGCCGGCCGGGAGGTACCGGACACCGGCAGCACTGGCCCCCCCCCTGTCACCCGGGGGGGCGGGGGCCTCGGCACCCTCAGCCCTCTCCACTGCCTCTGCTGGCTGTGCCGCTGGCTTTGCCTTGCGCAACGTCGTCACGTCACGCTCCAGGGTCTTCACCTTGGTGGCCAGCCGGTCACGCTCCCTGGTGACGTCCGCCAACCGCGACTCGCAGTCCCGCAGACGGGCCTCGAGGTCGCGGTTGGCGGCCTCCGCGCTGATGGCGCGTGCCTCCCACGCCCCCGCCCGCTGCTGGTCCACCCACTCCTGGACCACCCCCCTCTGCCCCCGCCCCCCCGACGGCTCCGCCTGCTCCGCCCGCCCTGCCCGCTCCCCCGGGGTGGCCGTACGCGGGGCTTTGGGGGGGGGGGTGGGGCCCGTGTCCCCTTCGGGGCGCCCTTTCCGCTTGCGCGTGGGGGGGGGTTCGTCCTCCTCGACGTCAATGACGTCAGCCACCACCCCCATCTTCCGCTGCCTCCCCACATGGACGCGCATGGCAACCCATGCCACGTCCACCCACTCCGGCCTCCGCTGCTCCCAACCCGTGAGCACATTCAGCCCACAAATCCCTGCCGTCGTCACCATCCCCCCCTCCCCGATCCCCGACACCCCCGTCTGCACCCGCCAGTGCCCACTCACAAGCCGGTAGGCAAACATGCCAACCAGCTCCTGCCCCGCAGGCAGGTTGGACCCCCCCCGGAGCACAATGGGGCAGGGGAAGGAGATGCGGAGGGTGCCCTGCACCCCCCGCGACTCCAACTCCATGTCCCACACGGCACTGAGGTGCCGCTGCCGCCCATCCGGCCCGGGCGGCACCTGCTGGGTCCAGGCCGGATCCGGCTGCCTGGCGGCCAGGGTGACCCGGTCCAGGGGGGGGTCGGTGTGGGCCTCGCCCAGCTCGTCGCGGGACGGCTGGGGCACCACCACCTCGCGCGCCATATGCCCCCTGGCGGTGCTGGCCTCGCTGCCTCCCGAACGCCGAGAGCGCTGCGACCCCACACTGCGCACGCTGCCGGCCTCGCTTGGTGCCCGTCCACCGCCGGTGCCTGCGGGCTGGGCGCCACCGGGGCCTTCGGCGGGCTCGGCGTGCTCCTCAGGCAATCGGGGCCGGGGCTTGTACTGGCGCCTGGTGTGGTGCCGAATATCCGGCGACCAAGCGGTGAACGGGACCTGCATGCAGATGTGGGGAGGTGTGCAAGGCAAAAATTGAGAAAGGGGGAGTGGAGACGGGGCAATGCAAGAACAATAGGAGCAAATTGGACGAAATTCACAGAAATTCGTACGAAATTCGTACGAATTTCGTACGAATTTCACATCTCGAGAAAGTTCACAGAAATTTATTCACGTGAAATTCGTACGAAATTCGTACGAATTTCGTACGAATTTCGTACGAATTTCACGTGAATTTCGTCCAATTGTTGCAAATACACAAAGCAAACACACAAGCAGGCACACCTTGCAGTCGCATGGGCAGGTGATGCTCCATGCCCCGGTCCTCGCGCACTTGGGCGACCGCCACGCTGGGACCGTGTTCACCAGGTGCCACAGCGTGGTCGGCCGACCCGGGGGGGCAATGCCGGACAAGGCGAAGTGGATCTCCGACTCCGCGTCGACATCGCCCCCCTTCACGACCTCCAGCTGGTGCACGCTGCCCAGGAAAAACAGCATGCACTGGGGGCCGACCTCGATGACGGCGAGGTCGGCGGCCGGGGCCGACCGGGAGATGAAGGTGGGGTGGAAGGGGCAGGTGGGGGGGCCTGCCGGGAGCGTCTGCGGGGGGTCGGCGAACAGGGCCTGGGCAGCCTCCCCCTCCCACAACCCCACCCTCGCAACCGCCCCCTTCCCCACCCACAACACCTGGTCCACGCTGGGGAGGTCCCAGCTGGACAAATCCCCAGCAACGTCCAGGGCCTCCTTGGGGGGGATGGCGTCCAAGTGTGTGGTGTTGGCCTGGTGGTGTTTGTGTCGGGGGTCGGGGGTCCACAAGTTAAAAAGAGCCCCCTGCAGCCCATCCTTGGAGTCAGGGTGGGCAGGCAATCCATGATGGCGGCTGGTGGCCACCATCAGCAGCATGTCCCCCCGATGCAGCTGAACGGTGTCCCAGCGCGCCTCCGCCGCCTCCCCCAGGGCCGTCCCCGCCTGCACCGCCACCTGGTAGTCCTCTGACAAGCAGAGGAAGCTACTCAGGTGGCAGTCCCCCACCGCCTTGTCGCTGGGGGGGAGGACTTCGGGGTGGGTGGTCACGTCGGTGTGGGGGAGCTGCGGCCCACTCCCCACACTGGCCACAATGACGCTGCCCGGCGTCATTGGGTGGAGGTCCTCAACCCCAGGGACACTTTCGGTGAGGTGGGGGTGGAACTTCTTGAAGAGAGGCCCCCCCAACCCCGACCCCAAGGCGCTCTTGCTTTGCCACCGGCGGGGGAGCTCGGGATCCTTGGCCTGCTCCTCACTCCGCGCGGCGTTGAAAAGGAGCTCAAAATTTTTTGCGACGACTTTTTCGTCGCCGCTGCCCCACGCCTTCATCACCTTGTTCCACCCCATCTCACAATCCCGTTCCTCCACAAGCCCCCGAAGCACAATGTAGCCGTTCCCATCAACAAAGTTGAGGGGCGGCTGAGAGGGGCCAACCCTGTCGGGGGCGGGGTCAGGGCTGCCCGTCACCCCATGAGGGGGGTCGGGAAGGGGTTCAGTGCGGAGGGGGGGTTCACTCGAAATGAAGGGGGGGGCGCATGAGGCACCACGGTACCATTGCAAAGAAGTTGTGCTGTAGAAGGTGGGGTGGGTGACGTCGGGGACGTGCACCTGGGGGGGGATGGTGGGATGGAAAGGGGCGATGCCCAAATCATCCCACCACCGGGGGTTGGCAAGATGCCAAGAAAAGGGGAAAAAACAGTGGCCTGCTGGTGCACCTGCAGCAAGATCCTGCAGGCACACCATATCGCAGTGGGGGGGGGTGTGTACGAGGTTAGCGGTGGGGTACACCTGGACGTGGGCGTCCTTAGGCTTCCCCACAGGGTTATTCCTCATCGAGTTGAGGAGCTGGTCAACACTGGAGGGGAGAGGGGTCAGATGGAGAAATTTGAGGGTGGGGAGTTGGTGGCGCAGTTCCCTCCACAGGGTTGTGGCCCATCCCCTCCCCCCGAGGTAGCTGTTGCGGGTGGGGCTGCGCATGTCGATGTGGATGACATCGGGGGAGGGGTCGAGGGAGGCTGCCCAGCCCACGATGGCATCCACCCCCAGTGCCTCCGACTCGTACGTTGCCTCCTCCAATTGATGGTGGGCAACGGGGAGGGCTTGGTAGTGGGCGAGGGTGTCGGCTGCGGGGTCGGGGCGCGAGGCCAGGCTGGCGAGCTGAGACATAGTCTGCTGCGACATTGTCAAAGAGTTTGAGAGCTGTGGGAAAGCGAAACAGTGGAAATGAGGGTAAATTCGTACGAAATTCGTACGAAATTCGTACGAATTTCGTACGAATTTCGTACGAATTTCACATACTGTGAATCTGTGAATCTAGCGTGAATTTTTGCGTGAATTTAGGTGCGTGAATCTCACATTCACGTGAATCTCACCAAATCTGTTAAACCATGCGGGGACTTTAAACCTCTAAATTGCACCTATTTGTTGCATCTTACTTTGGGCGAAGGTAGCACGACAAAAGCACACGATAGCACCAAGTTACGAGCAAAACACAGCAAAATTGGGTGAAATTCACGGTACCGTGAATCTCCGATTCAAACGGCCGGTTCACGAAGGGTACACACACACACACACAGAACCCCCCCCCCCCCTAAACATCTAACCGTGGCACATCCACTGTCCAGGTACGTATGAGGGTGTGTGAGCGGGCAGTGTGTGGGTGTGGGTCGAGTGCATGGGGGGCTGTTTGCTTTCATTGAGGGTATGTGTGTGTTTGTGCATGGGTGTGTGTGTGTGTCTGTGTGTGTGTGTGTTTGTGTGTGTGCGTGTGTGCCGGGGGGGGGGGCAGGTACAGGGAAATGGGTGTGGGTGTGGGGACTTCGTTATTGCATAGGTGGTGTTGGTGTGGCTCTTCTGCCAGTGTCCTGCAAAAATGGTACGAAATTCGCACGAAATTCGCACGAAATTCGTACGAAATTCGTGCGAATTTCGTACGAAATTCGTCCCCAAAGTGTACCGTGAATTTGGTTGTTAAGAATTTCGTACGAAATTCGCACGAATTTCGCACGAATTTCGTACGAATTTCGACCAATTTGCATGAATTTGTATCATTTTTATGCAGAACAAACACACTCAGCCCATAGCACACAGCACAGCAACACAACAACAACACAGAAGAACAACACAGTCACCCCATATCACACAGCACAGCAACACAACAGCAACACAGAAGAACAACACAGTCAGGTCATCAGCAACAGTCACCAATGAGGAGCAGCAGACAGACGAAGCACAACAAGCAGCAAGCAAAACAACGGTACCAACACAGCCGAAAAGCAGGCATTACACACACATCATGACAATCAGCAGCAACAAACACAAATGACAGACAGTCACAAACTACAAACAGCACAAAAGTATTGTCCCACAGGATTCAACAACAGGCAGCCACCCATCCAACCATCCACACCCACTCATAGCACACAGCACAGCAACACAACAACAACACAGAAGAACAACACAGTCAGGTCATCAGCAACAGTCACCAGTGAGGAGCAGCAGACAGACGAAGCACAACAAGCAGCAAGCAAAACAGCGATACCAACACAGCCGAAAAGCAGGCATTACACACACATCATGACAATCAGCAGCAACAAACACAAATGACAGACAGTCACAAACTACAAACAGCACAAAAGTATTGTCCCACAGGATTCAACAACAGGCAGCCACCCATCCAACCATCCACACCCACTCATAGCACACAGCACAGCAACACAACAACAACACAGAAGAACAACACAGTCAGGTCATCAGCAACAGTCACCAGTGAGGAGCAGCAGACAGACGAAGCACAACAAGCAGCAAGCAAAACAGCGATACCAACGCAGTCGAAAAGCAGGCATTAAACACACATAATGACATTCAGCAGCAACAAACACAAACGATAGACAGTCACAAACTACAAACAACACAAAAGTATTGTCCCACATGATTCAACAAAACCACCCAAGAACCCAAGAACCACCAATGCATGCACATATCACCCAGGCACGCACACACCATGCACCCATGCCCACACAAACAACAACCCCTCCGACCAGGCACACCCACACACACACAAAAATGACACAAATTCATGCAAATTGTTTGAATTCGTACGAATTTCGTACGAATTTCGTACGAATTTCGTACGAAATTCGTAACAACCACATTCACGGTACGTATTGAGGGACGAAATTCGTACGAAATTCGTACGAAATTCGCACGAAATTCGTACGAAATTCGCACGAATTTCGTACGAATTTCGTGCGAACTTCGTACGAATCTCGCACCATTTTTGCAGGACACTGGCAGAAGAGCCACACCAACACCACCTATGCATGTACCGGAGTCCCCACACCCACACACATTTCCCTATACCTGCCCCCCCGGCACCCACACACACATACAGTGCAGCAATGTACACACATGTTGTACACACATCCACTCTTGCGTGGGTCATCCCCGTTGTATGAAATCAAAAGTACCCCCTTTGCACATGGGGGACCCCCTGAACACTTGGGGGATTTACAGATGTGGCCCCTGGGGACAACGCCCCCCCACTCATTCGTGGGTCGTCCCCATTGAAAAACCCCCTGCGCACATGGGGGACCCCCTGATCACTTGGGGGATTTACTCCATCTTGTCGGCCATGTGTGTATTGCACTGCACTAGGCATGCCCCACACATGCCCCACCCATTGTGTTTTCCTTTTTGCCCGATGCATGCACCCACACACATTTCCCTATACCTGCCCCCCCGGCACCCACACACACATAAAGTGCAGCAATGTACACACACACACACACCGCACAGACACACACACACACACACAGGAGGAGGGGGCCACCCCTTCTTTCATGTACCGCAATATCCAAAGAAGCTCCCGGGGGGGCTGGCGCCCCCCCTTGGTCGATCACTGGGGGGCCACCCCTTATTTCATGCACCACAGTTCCCGAGGAGCACACACACACACACACACACACACAGACACACACACACACACACACACACACACACACACACGGTATGTGGCAGCACGAAACAACTACACGCAACATACCTCAGTCTGGATGCACCCAATCGCACGTAGAAATAATATGGTGATTGGTCTGTGCTGTTGATTGCTCTGTGTGCTTGTTGCTGTCTGTGTCATGTTTGTAATTTGTCTTCATGGTTGCTTGCACATTGCTGCATTTTGTGCATGGTCGCACGTAGAAAAAACCTGTGAAGAGAAAAGGAGTACCCTCCCTAACCTTAACCGCACTGCAACAAGCAAGACACCCTCCTAACCCCACACCCAGACACTCAGGTGTAAGTGGGGGTCTCCTTGCCCCCCCCCCCCCCTCTCAACCCTAGACGTGGTTGATTATGCTCCTATGGTTTGACCCAATGGACCCCCCCACCCCACCCTCATGCATCTACTAGCAACTATCACCTTTGCCCTTCCCAACAACTGTGTGAGCAATGCAACAATGGTTTGACCAGAATGGACCCCCCACCACTGCATCCACTATCACCTATAACCTATGCCCTTCCCAACAAATTTGTGAGCAACGCAACAAAGCATAAGAAATGTAATGTGTATAATGGTTTGATTTGTTATGTGTGTTCTAGTGTAGAACAAATCTAGGCTAGAATGATTCCTGTTCTAGTCTACGTTCTAGCTAGATGTTGTAGGCTAGAACGCCCTCGCGATGTCGTTTTAGGCTAGAACGAAATTGTGCGTGCTAGCGTGTATCTAGGGATCTACAAAACAAATTGTTCAATATCCAATGTGTGCAACAAATAGCAGTGACAAGACAAAATTGGGGCCGATTCGTACGAATTCGCACGAAATTCGCACGAAATTCGTACGAAATTCGTACGAATTCGTACGAAATTCGTGCGAATTTCACATTCTTGTGAATCTGTGAATCTAGCGTGAATTTATGCGTGAATTTGGGTGCGTGAATTTCACATTCACGGCGATCTCACCAAATGTGTTGAACCATGCGGCTACTTCAAAACTGTAAATTGCACACATTTGTTGGATCTTACTTTGGGCGAAGATAGCACGACAAAAGCACACGATAGCACCAAGTTACGAGCAAAACACAACAAAAATAGGTGAAATTCACGGTACCGTGAATCTCGGATTCAAACGGCCGGTTCACGAAGGGTACATCCATCCGACCCCCCCCACCACAGTCTTCTTCGCGGTCTCAAGCACACGATCTGCCACCCTTTTGAGGACTGGCAGATCATGGAGCTTGTGGGGGTTGTGCTTGTGGTGGTCGGCACCCCCATAGTTGCCATACAATGTGCGGCGGGTCCCAGAATCTTTGGGCCTGCCGACAATGGGGGGGTTCTCATTGAAAATGGGTGCCTTCTCTGAGAGAGGCACCCTATCCAAATCTTCCAAAAGACTTTGCAGCTGAATGTCACTCAAAAAATCGTGCTCCAGGAGGTGTGGGATGCAGCGTTCTAGGGCGTGGTGCGGAACCCCTAGTTAGAACGCAATTTCTGGAACACCCACCTACCCTCAATTTTGGGGCAAACCACCTAAAAAAATGGATTCAGCACCCTCAAAAACCCCCCATCCCCTTTCTTTCCCCACATAACCCGCATCATGGGGGTGGTTTTTGGGGGGGGGGTCAAAGAGTTAGAGCACAGTTAGAACAGAGTTAGAACGCAGTTAGAGCACCTTGCTCTAACTCGTTATCGCGCTAGTTATCGCGCGATAACTCAGTTATCGCGCAGTTATCGCGGGTAGTTATCGCGCACCCCTCCTCCCTCCCTCCCTAGGACAAACAACACAAAACACTTGGCACAAAGCATCTGTGGTCGTTTTTCATACAAAGTCATCAATGTCTGAGGCCTTGGCTGCCTCCAGTCCCAAAAGCCCTTGCTCCAGGGCGTTCATGGACATGCAATGGTGCATGTGGCGGAGGGACATACTTGGCCTCACCAAAGACCAACCCTTAAAACAATTTTTGAGCCTCCTCTTGTAAGGCCCATGCCGATACTCCGTTGGGATGGAGGAAAACTGAAAAATGTTCCTCCATTTCTCGGCAAAAAAGGTGGAATGTGCCAAGCACCAATGGATCCACCTGGTGGGGGACCAACCTGAGTCTCCCCACGCTTTTGAAAATTTTGTGGTCAACGCACGGTGGCGTTCCACTTGGGTTAGAGTGTACAACTCCCTCACCCTCCAAAGCTCATACAAACCCTCAATGCATTTCACCATGACATGCACAACAACCCATAACATAGGTCCCCCAGGGGTCCTCACTGTGGGGACATGCTCTTTGAGGCATTCCACAAATTGCCTTTGGAAGGGGGGGGAGGTTAGGAAAACTTTGGTGCTGGTTAGATCGAAATCTTTTTCTGTGGCCCTCGAGGCCGAAGGGAGGCGTTCCCTAAGAGGGATGCCTGCGGTCTCATCCTTGAGGGCTTGTTTGAAGGCCTGCAAAGCTGCAAGAGCTTGGGCCTTACCAGGGGTACTAGGGGGGAGGGCCTGGAGGGTGGTCTCAATGCGCTTTGCAATGCCGTTTAGGATGCGGCATGCTGCATGTTGGTAGTCCCCCGGCCGCCTATCAGGGGTCACACTTCTCAAGAATGACCCCCATCTTGAGGTGGACTCCACCCCCATTTGCTCAACAATCCCATTGGGGTCTTTGCACAACCAACACTTAGACCCAGCCCCCCCCATTGCTTGCATCCCCTTCCCATCCCCTGTCAAAATGACAGTGCAAGTCAAAAATTGGTTTTGAAAGAGGACAACGTCCTCTTCCACATCCCTCACCTCTTGGTTGAGGTTGGCGGAGATGTCAAGGCTTCTCAAAAAAGCCTGTTCATCCCCGCCATCCATGCAAAACCATGAGGCCCATAGCTTCACCTTCGAAGCATATTTTGCCCCCCCCCATACATTAACCCATACATCCGCACGGGTGGAGGATGCCTTCCACAAGGAAGTCGCATCAACTGAAATAACAATAATGGCAACGCCACTAGGGGGGGGTTTCCCAATAACTCGGGCCATAGATATTGCATTTTGCACAATTGATTGCAAAGGCACATGGGCAGCTGCCCTATTGCGGCCTGTGGTAGACTTTACAATGGTGGTTTGGGGAAAGTAGGGCATGATCCGTTGCCGAACGGTCCTTAGGTCCCGTTGTGTGCAACGGCGGGGCATTCGCAAAAGGGCCCGTTGGGAGAGATGCATGCTGCATGCCATGCGTAGCATGCTCAGGGCCTCATGCTCCTGAGCTGTTAATGCAAGATGGCCGCCAAGTGGGCCAGACAGGGCAGTGCACGCCCCACCACTTAAACAAACTTCGCCTTTGGTGTTGGTGCCACACACGACGTCTGGGTCACCCAATAGAACTCGCACCAGCCGCTGAACCGCCTTCAAACGCCGCCGCCGGGCCTTGGGGCACTGCAGATCGGTGTACCGCCGCAGGTTGGCTGTGTTGAGAGCCCGCAGGGCCTCATTGACAGCATTGTCCATGAAGAATAAGAGGACCTGGGCGCGAAATGAGGGAGGGTTTTGAAGCAAGGGCCCAAAAAACACACGCGATAACCCACGCGATAACCCCCGCGATAACTAGGTTATCGCGCGATAACCCCCGCGATAACCCCCCGCGATAACTAGTTAGAGCACCCAGTTAGAGCGCGATAACCCCCGCGATAACTAGTTAGAGCAGGGGTTAGTGCCCACACACACAATAAGCGCCATGGGCGCCCCATCCCGCAAATGGGAGTGGAGGCCCATGGTGTCCGTCCCTTGGGGGCGAACAATTTGGATGCTACACCATGTGAACCATGGTGGAGCATTGGAGGTGCAATACCCATTGAGGTCTGCTACCAAGGGGGTGAGGGCAGGCCTGAGGGTAGCAGCGGCCATGTGGGTCGCCCTAAAATTAGAGGGGTTGGGGTTTCCACTTCCCACGAGGCCAAAGTGGCACATGTCCACTTGGGCCCCATATCGCTCCTCCCCACGAAAAATGCCCTTGGGCAACCCCCTGAGCAAATCCACTAGTCATTGGCTCCCACTCCTACTCCCGCTACCCTGACTCTGCAACCCTTGCGGCGCCAGCCCCTGCTGGGCCTGCTGCGCCCCGAAGGAGGCACAGAGGGTGGAGGTGAGGCTGCGCACCTGCGCCTCAGCCACCCCCAAGCGCTGCCCAAGGTCATCCCCCCTCCTCCGCTGCCCCTCCACCTCCACCCTAAGCTGGGCCACCTCCACCTCCGCCTTCCGCCTCCCCTCCTGGGCCTCCCTCAGGGCCTCCCTCATCGCCTCCACCTCCTCCCCCCTCTTGGCGGCCAGGTTGAGGGCCTGGTCCAGGGCACGCTGGGTGTTGCCCTGGGCCTTTTCGGCCTTTGCCAAGGCCGACCTGTGGTCGGCCGACCGACCCTTGGCCAGTGCGGCCTCGACCCCCGTGGCGGCCGCCTGCTCCACCAAAACCTGGCAAGCGTCCGTCACGTGGGTGGCCACACTGGCCCCCAAGGCCTCCACGTCCAGGGCCTCATGGGGGGGCTGGGCTGCCGCCACCTTTGCCACCTTCGATGGCTTGGGGGAGGGCTTGGGGGCGGGGGTTTGGCCCTTACCCCTAAGGGGGGGGGGGGCATCCGGCTCAACCACCACCACGTCTGGTCCCCGCTTCGTCTGGCCTTTTCCCGGCCTTCCCCCCTTGGGTGCATACTGCCGAACCCAATCGGCAGTGGCGTCCACCACAGAAGGGGGGGGGTCATACCCACCAACCTGGTGGATGTCCCCCCCCCTGTGCAGCTTCTGCCACACTTCCCTCCCCGTATACTCCCCCTCCCACAAAAAACACACCCTCAAAAGGAAATAAGATTTCCTTTGGGGGGGGTCGCTCATCCCAAACAAACACAAAAAAGCCGCAACCGTTTCCCCCTCTGCGGCTTGCGGCCACTTGGCCGTTTCCCCCCCAACCCACACATAGGAGGGGAGGGTGAGGTTGGTCTTCCTCTCCACCCCCCCCTCCTTCTCTGTGATGGTGACCTGCCGGTACCATCCCGTCCCCCCCATCCTGCAGGCCTCATCCCCAGGCTCCCCAAACCGCCACGACGCCCCCTCCGGCAGCCTCTTCTCCCCCTCCAGCTCCAACCGGGCCGCCACCGGCTTGGCGGGCCGTGCCCCCGCTGCTGCTGCCGCTCCGCCCGCTGCGTCGGCTGCCTGGGCGTCGTCCTTGACGAAGATGCGGGGCAGCTGCAAGATGGTGGCCTGAAAAAAACAAAAGGAACAAAAAAAAAACACGCGATAACCCGCGCGATAACCCCCGCGATAACTAGGTTATCGCGCGATAACCCCCGCGATAACCCCCCGCGATAACCCCGCGATAACTAGTTAGAACGCGATAACCTAGCGCGATAACTAGTTAGAGCACCTAGTTAGAACGCGATAACCTAGCGCGATAACTAGTTAGAGCAGGGGTTAGAGCAGGGTGTTGTGGGAGGTTTTCACACCTGGTGACATGGACACATGCCTTGGCCCTCCTTCTTGGCGTCGTCCAGCACCAGGCCCAGCCTCCGCAGCCACACGAAGTCCGTGACGGCCGCATACTCCCCCACCTGCCGCCACTCCACCACCTGGGCCACCCCCTCCGCCTCAGGGGCCACCCTTGCCACTCCCCCATACAACCCCCTCCTCACCACCAAAATGGTGCCCGCCGGCACCTTCATCCCAACATGCCCTTGCAGGGTGGGCCAGGGCAGTGCCTCCCCATGGCACACCTTGGCCAAGGGGCACTGATCGGGGTGGCCTGCGACCGCCCCCGCCTCCTCATTAGTGAGGGGGGCAATCACCTCCCTCCCAACCCCCCACCCCGACAACAAAAAATGCCCTGTGGTTGTTCCCACCGGGAGCAAGCACTGAGCAGATTGCTCAATGCTGACCCCATTGGGGTCCACCACCACCTCCTCCCCCCCCCCCCCCTCCACCTCCTCCCCCTCCTGGCATGGCACACAAAGGCCATCTTTGTGGGCGGTGCACAAAATCAGCCGATTGCATCCGTAGCAATTGGCTACCACCTTCCCCCTACACCTAACCGCCCCATCACACTGGACTGTCCTGGCCACCCGGCCACCAGGTGCCCCCAGCTGGGGCCTCTTAATGGACTGGGTCACGTGCAGGTTGGGGAATCGAAGATTCCCCCCCACGGTAAGCTCAATGGCAAAAAATGCCATGAGGCGGGGGTGGGACACCCCCGTGGGGGAGGCCTTGGGAATCCCCGACCCCCTGTGGACATCAAGGGCATTAAAAAAAAAGGCAGTGCCCCTCTTGAATGGCACAGCCCTCTCCACCCAAGGGTCAGGGAACCCCGAACTGCTGGAGGGCACAAAAAGAAAATGTGACCCATCCTCCTCCTCATGATTATGGGTTAGCATAATAAGGCAATTGACAATCAATGTGCCTTCAGGAATGGTGTAGGGGGGGGCGTCGCGATGGAGGTGCTGGGGGGTGTGGTCATAGCTCGAAATTTCGGCCATGTCAAGGATGGTGCAGCTCCATCCAACCCCCCCCACCACAGTCTTCTTCGCCGTCTCAAGCACACGATCTGCCACCCTTTTGAGGACTGGCAGAGCATGGAGCTTGTGGGGGTTGTGCCTGTGGTGGTTGGCACCCCCATAGTTGCCGTACAATGTACGGCGGGTCCCAGAATCTTGGGGCCTGCCGACAATGGGGGGGTTCTCATTGAAAATGGGTGCCTTCTCTGAGAGAGGCACCCTATCCAAATCATCCAAAAGACTTTGGAGCTGCACAGCACTCAAAAAATCGTGCTCCAGGAGGTGGTTGACCACCAGCTTCCCCCCCACCGTGAGCACAAGGTCATTGGGGTCCCTATTAAAGGCCCCCAAGGGCTCGGCGGCAACCACCTCCTCCGCCTCCCCAATAAGGGGGGGTGTTGCCCCAAATGGAAAAAGAATCACCCCCTGCCCCGAAACAATGTTGGGAGTGGTGACCCCATACCACTCACGCTCCCACTCCCTTGTGGGGCAAAGGGAGTGCATGGGGAGCTTGTTTTCGGGGTCGTCAGTGCAGACCCGGCGGGTGTTGTGGGTGAGGGGTTGGGGGAACCAACCATCCGACTGCCCCTTCCCCTTACCCGGTCGGATCCTTACCTTCTGGACACTAATCATGAGGGGGTTGTGGGGCTTCTCCTTCCTCCCCCCAGCCCCCACCCCCCCCGCATCCTCCTCCTCCTCCTCCACTTCCTCCACTTCCTCCTCCTCCTGACCCACATAGAGGGTCGTCTTCGTCCCCGCACCCTTCTCGGCATGGGCGGTGACGGACTCCACCACCGCGTCCACATCGTCCGGATGAAGCTGGATCAAAAATCCAGCAACCCCTGGATTTACCTCTAGCAACTCGAAGATGTAGTTGCTGAGAACCAGGGGGTCTCGGTCGTCCGCCATGAAGGGGGACTTATGGACAAGGAGTCCAAAGTCCACACCATGTTCAAAGCGGGTCGCCACAGGGCGCCTCACATTGGCATCACCCATCGTAAACCCCTCAGGACCGCCAAGGCGACGGACCCCAAGGAGCTTTTGATGGTGCTCGCACCAAGCGTGGGCAGCAGCAAGGGCCATTATCAAAGAATACGAAGGCTTTGAGAGCTAAAGCGAAAAGGGGAAACATAAAATGAAGCGCGATAACCCACGCGATAACCCACGCGATAACTAGTTATCGCGCGATAACCCCCGCGATAACCCCCGCGATAACTAGGTTATCGCGCGATAACCCACGCGATAACTAGTGCTCTAACCCCGTTCTAACCCCGCGATAACTAGTTAGAGCACACAAAGATCAAATCGCAAAAAGTGCAAAACGGGCAATATCGAGCAAACAATACATGGAAGGCACATTGTTGCATCATAGTGCACCCTTGTAACATGTGAAATTCCGGGTTCCAACCATATTAACAACACCCAAAATTGGGGGGGTTCCGCACCACGCCCTAGAACGCTGCATCCCATGGTTGACCACCAGCTTTCCCCCCACCGTGAGCACAAGGTCATTGGGGTCCCTATTAAAGGCCCCCAAGGGCTCGGCGGCAACCACCTCCTCCGCCTCCCCAATAAGGGGGGGGGTTGCCCCAAATGGAGAAAGATTCACCCCCTGCCCTAA
Source organism: Eutreptiella sp. 'Long Island Sound 2002' (assembly GCA_964036045.1). NCBI lineage: Eukaryota > Euglenozoa > Euglenophyceae > Eutreptiales > Eutreptiaceae > Eutreptiella > Eutreptiella sp. 'Long Island Sound 2002'. Next base: position 43,540,633 of record OZ038378.1, on the reverse strand, counting down.
AAATAATGTTGGGAGTGGTGACCCCATACCACTCACGCTCCCACTCCCTTGTGGGGCAAAGGGAGTGCATGGGGAGCTTGTTTTCCGGGTCGTCAGTGCATACCCGGCGGGTGTTGTGGGTGAGGGGTTGGGGGAACCAACCATCCGACTTCCCCTTCCCCTTACCCGGTCGGATCCTTACCTTCTGGACACTAATCATAAGGGGGTTGTGGGGCTTCTCCTTCCTCCCCCCAGCCCCCACCCCCCCCACATCCGCCTCCTCCTCCTCCACTTCCTCCTCCTCCTCCTCCTGACCCACATAGAGGGTCGTCTTCGTCCCCGCACCCTTCTCGGCATGGGCGGTGACGGACTCCACCACGGCGTCCACGTCCTCGGGATGAAGCTGGATCAAAAATCCAGCAACCCGTGGATTTACCTCTAGCAACTCGAAGATGTAGTTGCTGAGAACCAGGGGGTCTCTCTTGTCCGCCATTATGGTGAGCATAACCTGGCATACCAAGAATACCCCCCCAAAACAGCCATTTTGGCACGTGTACCTAGTCGTTCCGTGTGCCCATGGGATATAAAAAAATGAGTTTAGCACACTAAAAATAAGGGGGGGGGGGGTCAAAAAACCAGAAAGCCAACTCCATACACCCACACCTGTGTGTGGCAATCTACACTTTTTGAGGTATTTGTCAGTATACTCGAAGTATTGGAGAAGTATTCTTGCCGTATACTTCGGAGTATACTGCCGTATACTCAGAAGTATACGGCCGTATACTTGGAGTATACGGGGACTTTCTGCCTCCCACCCATGCCACCATTCTCATCACCCCCCCCCCCTTGCATTTACTCATGACCCTGCAACCCCCAAACACATTGTACACACAAAAGAGCACCATTGACATATGAGCAAAGCAGAAGACCACAAGAAGCAACCTTGTTTGATGTCCCATCCGAAATGTCAAATGTGATCCACTTCCCCATGTTATATATACCTAATATACACACTTACGCATATTGCACATCACATGATATATACCTACATGTGCTTTGGTGCACGATGCTTCTTCCGCATGCGTTGCATGCCAAACTTGATCCCCTCTCTACCCAAACCCTTTTCCCCAAACCACAACCGGATGCCCCAATCAAGGGCATCCAGGTGTAGAGCATGCCTTAGTCCCCATCGGGTGACATAAGGCTTGCTCAGCTTCCACCCTTGAAAACAATGGCGGATAATGTCCATTTTAAAACTTTGGTTCCTCCATTCCGTGGGAATGGAGGAAAACTTAATAAAATTCCCCCACCTTTGGAGGTGTGCCCCACTGTGGCACACCACCCAATGCACCCAAACCGGAACACTCCACCCCAATGCCCCCCATGCCTTGGTGAATGGTGTAACCATGGATGCATAACGTTGGCGTTGATCCATGGGAACAGGACCCACATGGCGCCAAATCTTTTGCATATAGTAACAGGCGTGCAACATGAGGTGCAGGACGGCACTGGTTTTGAGCCACCTGTTGCCCTCCCACTTCACAACATGGGTACAATACATTGCAACAATGCGCACCAACTCGGCGTGCAACTCAGGTGTTTCGAAAAAAAGACGGGAGGTGTTAATGTCGAGAGTGTGTTCCTTCTCTTTCGAGGGAGCACGCATCACTCTCTCGGCCACAGGGATGTGCTTTGCTTCTTGCCGGAGGTTAGAAATGAAATGGGACACGGCCCTTAGAGCTCCTGGTGAACCCCATGTGCGGGCGCTGTCCTTGAGACGTTTCCCAATGCCTGTCCCCACCCTTGCACAACAATGTGCCACATCTCCAACATTGCGGACAGGGGGGATGCAAGACATAAGGGACCCAATGCGAGGAAGCACTGGAAAATCTGCAATTGCAAACAAATGGGCTTGAAATTGGTCATACTTGAGATTGCAATTCCAACATTTCCCACACGAACCCGACATCATGACTTTCCCATCCCCACTTTTAAAACAAAATAATTTTTTGGGAGTACCCCCAATTTCTATGCCACCCTCGGCTTCAAGTTTTTTGACTTGGTCATTCAATTTCCCCACGGCATCCATCCTTTGCAGATGGGCCATATCGTCCCCCCCATCAAAAACCCACCATGAGGCCCATGCGTGACCATCATGGTGTGCCCCCCTATCCTCCCATAGGTCCACAAACACGTCACAACGTGTGGCACTGGCATTATGAAAAACAGTGGCATCAGAACATATTACAACAGCCAAATATGTATTCTCCTCATACTTCCGAATGCTGTCTTCGGCATGGGCACATGCAACCATGGTGGTGACAATATCATGCAATTCCACCACCCCACATGTCCGGGTACCCCCTTTAGTGGCCACCTCCAAAACCATCCCCTTGGATAGGTAAGGTGTGAGGGTCTTACGCATTGCCATCACATGGTCCCAAGTGCATGTGGTCCTCATGCAACCCTTCAATGCCCGGATGGAAAGGTGGTGCCGCCGCATCCATCGGAGTAGGTTAATTGCCTCCTTGTCGGCCACATCCACCTCACCATCTTTTAAAAAAATCATGAGGCCTTGGGCATGGGGTCGCAAAAGTACATCGTCACCAAGCAATATTATATGCTGATGCTACCGATTGCATCCACAAACGTCTTTGCCGTTGCCCTCTTTCCCCGCAATCCTATTGTAAAAAAAACAGGGTGGGCCATAACATGTGAAACAAAATAGGGTGCTGGCGTTGACGTTTGTGGATGCAGAGCACATACTGCATAGGGGGTCAAATGCCGGCGTTTGATTCCCTCACAAAAATCTTGAATGCTCTCCAAACAAAGCCCCTTCTCCTTCGGATGGGCATTTGCAAACATATTGCTTACAATAATTGCTGTGGAGAGATGTGCCACGCATATGTGGGCCAGTTGCCCAGTGAAACCGTGCGCACAAGCGCATGCAGCAGGCGCACAGCATGTACGATTCAGCACAAATCTTTCGCCGTATACTTCGAGTATACGGCCGTATACTTCCAGGTATACGGCCGTATACTCGGAGGTATACGGCCGTGTACTGGTAGTATACGGTGCTCACTAGTGGCCCCAAGGACGAAAGCCGTAGGCCAATAACTCATCAACAGACTCATCGGGGAGGTAATCTGTGTTGCACCCATTGTAGAAAACAATGGCATAGCGCTCCCCCCTCCATCGGGCAGGCCCGTGGTGGGCTTTGGAGTTGAAAACCAAACCCGGCCAGCCCTTGTAGGCCTTCGCATCCACAACACCACCTCCATGTACATCCAACCGCATCGGGGTCCCTTGCATGGGACTATGGAGCACTCCACCTGTTTCAACACAAACCTCCCCACCACTATGCGCCCCGCCAACGCAGATGGCGGAAAGCGGAGAAGGATCCCTCATATGGCGATGGCCCGGCATTCTTTGTGAAGTATCGCATTGTACCACTTGAATGGTGGTCCAATGGAACCACCTTGGAAAATTCGCATGCGCATGTGCATTTGAAAGGCAAATTAGCTCCCTGTGCCTTTCATTGCCGCTGCACAAGCGCGCACGGCGCCAATCCTTCCCCTGCGTGCGTGTCCCTATAGCCCCAAACTGCACATTGTGCACTTGCACACCCAAGATGTGCACCTTGCGGTACACCAACTCTCGGCATAAAGCTGCAAGGGCGGGGTTGGATGGGGGTAGTCATTGCGGCTTTGGGGGCAGGCCACGTGCTGGGGAGGCGGACTGACTGCCCTGACTCCCACTGCCCTGACTCCCAGACCCTTGGGGTGGGGGTGCACTCCGTGTGACACTATGGGCCACAATGGACCTCGCCCACTCCTCGTTGGCCTTGGCCGCTTGGAGTTGCGTCTCCAACTCCTTGGCCTTGAGGTGCCAGTCATGGGCACTTGTGGTGGCATCGGCCAACCCGGTCTCCAGGTCCGCAATCCTCTTGTCCTTGGCGTCACCCTCAGCATGTCCCAATGGGCAACCTTCAGCTCCTCCTTGAGGGAGGCATTGGCCTCCCTCAAGGAGGTCAGGGAAGTCCGGCTGAACTCCCCGATGTCTCGGGAGATGTTCAGCCGGGACTTCCCCAAGCCCGCCACAACACCGCTGACAATGTCAACGGTGCTGGGCACATCGAGGTCCCCCAGGGCCTCGCATGTGCCACGGCGGGCAGCTGCTTCAATCCCCCCCACCCCCCCAATCCCCTCAAGCCCCCCCGAGCCAACAGCAACAGCAGCAGCACCAGTAAGACCCGGAAGGCTTGGGGGCCTTCCGGGTGGGGGTGGGTGCAGGGGTGGCCCTTGGCTCAGCGGGCTCATCATGAGCCCGCTTCAGCCCCCTCCCCCCAAGCTGTTTCCCCGCCCTCGAGGCCAACTCGGCCTGGAGGGCGAGGGAGTGCTCCACGGGGACAGCCCCCCCCCCAAAACTTTGGAGCACCATAATGGAGTCCGAAATGCTCCATTTTCCCCCCGTGGTGCTAAAAAAAACCCGCACCTTCCCGGAGCTCTTGCTCCCCACCGCAGCCCCCCAAATGGCCTCCACAACCCCCCCCGCCCCTTTACGACATTCGCCAATACCCTAATGGGCAGGCGAATGTCGTAAAGTGCACCACTGGCACGGACATTCAATCGGGAATAGTATCCCGTGTCCTTGCCAGTGGTGCACGCCAGGTCGGAGGGCGCACTGGCAACATCCCCCCGACCCACAGGAATGGGGATCCATGTACTCCCGACCGGAGACCACTTGCCCTGCGGCAGCCTTTGGCGCCACCAACTCCACCTCGGGCTCGGCCACCTCGTAATCGGTGATGCTCCGCAGTGGCCAGGGATCATACTGGACCTGAATGGGAAGAAAGGGTGGAATTCTAACAAAGAACTAGGCAAAATAGATCGAAATTGGCAACAAATACTATGAGTATACGGCCGTATACCTCCGAGTATACGGCCGTATACCTCGGAGTATACGGCCGTATACTCAAAATGGGTGGGCAGGTATACGGCCGTATACTCGCGGTATACGGCCGTATACTGGGAGTATACGGCCGTATACCGTGGGTATACGGCCGTATATACACAAGGTATACGGCCGTATCTCAAGACCATGGCACTGGGTGGGTGAGAGGTATGCATGCTACACTTGCAAGCAACATGTTCCTGGTTCAAACCCCACTGCCCTCAAACATGCAAAAACATGTGTAGGCCACTGAAGAATCCTGGGAAGAAGTTGAAGAGGTTGATGATCAATTCAATTCAACTCAACCTGAAGAACTGCAACCATATAGGGAGGCGCTGAAGACAGGCCAAACAAAAAAAACCACCAGTGACCCTACCTTTTGAGATATTATTATTTGAGATAATAAACGGGACTTAATTAAATGAATAACAACAACACAGTTCAACCCATGCCCGGATCCCACAAATACCTGATTGCAGATGCACCACAGCTCTTGCTTCTCCTCTTCCTCCTCCTCCACGTCCTCATCTTCTTCTCCGGCCTTCTCCTTGCCCTTCCTTGACTTTGCCTTGGGCTTCGGCTTCGACTTCTTCTTTCTCGAAACCGTCTTGAATGGCCACCACTTCACCCAACCATAGCTCTCCGCCAGTGCAACATCCATGAGGTGGTGCTTGTGCCCAAGTGCAAACCGGCCAAATTGGCCAATGCAAAACCCCGCCAATTGTGGTATCGGTGGAAGCCAAAGCAACACCACCAATCAAACCCCGCGAAACCACCAATGAACCGGGGGGACAAGCAAGGAAAGTGCCATCCGAGCCCACAGAAGGCAAGGGGTTAGCATGCATTTGCCGCAATGGGCACTCCTCATATGAAGGGTGACCCTCAACCCCAACTCGAAGGGGGCTAGGGGACAAATGTTCATGAACTGCAAAAAAAGTAGCCCCATCAACGGGCATGTAGAACTGCAGTGGGGCCGGACAACGACCCCATGCAACACCACTGTGTCGCGTCATTGTCTCACCCTGATTCCAAGCGCCCTCCTCACAGGCACCACACTGCCCCTCCACGGCGTGGGTGGGGCACAATGGCACGTTACCACATGTAACATGACACAAAAAACCGTGGTAGCATCACTCACATCCAACAACACCTCACAACCAACTGCACCACAAGTGGCATGAGGGCCTTGAGACCCTTCGGGGGATGCAGCCGCTTTGCCGGCCCAAGGGGGAACAACAACAGGGCAAGTGTTGTTGTAGTCAAACCTGGAGGTTAATGTCACGGTGCCAACACTGTTTTTTTTCCACATCCACTGTACCGCCTCTCACCACAATAAAGGTGGTAACATTCACGACCGGACACTTCCAACCCAAATGAGTCTCCAAGTGGGGTATGAGGACCTCCCTTGCGAAACTGTACATTGCACCCCCCTCCGGTGGAGTCATTGTGCGGCGGGTGTCACTGTCCCCTGCACGAGTCTCGGCGGGCCAATCCTCATTAAAAATATTGAGCCCCGCATCTTCCCTAAGTTCGCCATACTCATCCTGAAGCTTGTCCATCCAATTGACAGAAATGAAGCCAGATTGGAAAGCATGGCCCCATTGCTTGAAATCCTTGAGGTCGTCGACATGACGATGATCGACGACGTCAACGAGATGGAGACACGATGGTGTTCAACACCAAAAAGGGGGGTGGTGGTGAGGGGGAAGAAAAGGGAGGGGTGCATCCCAGTACCCTTGTACCAGGTGGGGAGGGTGTGGCCCTCCAAATCGGCATGCCAGGACCATGGCGATTGGGAGTGGAGGGAGTAGAGGGGGGCGGTGTCCTCCCAATGCCCCCGCTGCACTTGCTGGGCCTTGCACTCCCATTTGCGCCAGCCAGCGGCCACGTCCCCCGAGACATGAATCCCCGGAGAGCCATCCTGCATCTCCCATTCCCTCAAATACAAACTCATCCCCCTATTGGGCCCCCCACAGCTTTTTTTAACATGCTCCACGACAGCGCGGGCATCCGAATCATGGAGCTGCAACACAATAGCTTGCAGATTAGGGTTGTTGTCAAACAACGACAACAAAGGGTCAGTGAGGCTGTGGGGTTGGGCAACGCCGGGGTGCGTTAGCTTCACCAGGGCCACAGGGGTGTCCAAGGTGGACCAAGCACAATTCTCAAGAGAAGTCCAAGACACGGTGCGTGTGCTGTCGGGGCTGTAAACACCTCTGTGCACTGTGCGGAGAGCTACGGCATCCGCCCACTTCTTCAACAAGGCATGAGTGCCGGCATCAGTCATGGTGGCAGAAAAAGAGGGCCTGGGAGAGCAAGAAGCAACATAATATGGATTGGAATGGACACATATGGAGACATACATTGCAATCATGAGTGAAGTATGAGCCTAGATTGGTTTCAAGTGGTGTGCAATTGTTGGGCAAAGGCAAAGCATGCAACAAGATGGGCACAAAAGGCACAACAATGGAATTTTTCAACTTGAAACAACCACCTGGTGCAAACAAATACCCCCAGTATACGGCCGTATACTCTAAGTATACGGCCGTATACTCCAGAGTATACGGCCGTATACTGAGGTATTGGAGCCTTGAGTATACGGCCGTATACCCCAAGAGCCCAAAATGGGGTATTTTCAAACACAACATTGATCATCGTGATTGTACAATTGGCAAACTAGAGGTATTCCCCAACCCACCTATGCATGCATTGTGCATTATACATTCGTACCCACCTGTACATGCCAAAACCCCCTTTTTTACCCGTATACTCCCAGGTATTCCTGGTATGCCAGGTTATGCTCACCATAATGAAGGGGGACTTATGGACAAGGAGTCCAAAGTCCACACCATGTTCAAAGCGGGTCGCCACGGGGCGCCTCACATTGGCATCACCCATCGTAAACCCCTAAGGACCGCCAAGGCGACGGACCCCAAGGAGCTTTTGATGGTGCTCGCACCAAGCGTGGGCAGCAGCAAGGGCCATTATCAAAGATTACGAAGGCTTTGAGAGCTACAGCGAAAAGGGGAAACATAAAATGAAGCGCGATAACCCACGCAATAACCGACGCGATAACTAGTTATCGCGCGATAACCCCCGCGATAACCCCCGCGATAACTAGGTTATCGCGCGATAACCCCCGCGATAACTAGTGCTCTAACCCCGTTCTAACCCCGTTCTAACTAGTTAGAGCACACAAAGATCAAATCACAAAAAGTGCAAAACGGGCAATATCGAGCAAACGAAACATGGAAGGCACATTGTTGCATCATAGTGCACCCATGTAACATGTGAAATTCCGGGTTCCAACCATATTAACAACACCCAAAATTGGGGGGGTTCCGCACCACGCCCTAGAACGCTGCATCCTATACAGCCGGATGGTCCGCAAACACCTAGAGCCAGGGATCACTCTGGCCATCAGGGCCCCGCACCATGGTACCACGCACCGTGGCCCAGGACTGCGCCAACACCATGCGGGACCGCTACCGGAATGCAGGGTAGTCCCAGGCCACCCAGGACTCGATCCACTGGCTGAAGGCCTGAGCCACTGCCGCCATCCAGTGGGGGAACGAGGACATGGTCTCCTCGTGCGCGATGTACGACCTGGGCACCAACACCGCGTGCAGCGGCGCCCTTTGAAAGGTCGCCTGCAGGTTGTCGGGGAGGCCGTCGAACGGGTTCCACGGCGGATGCCGCTGGACCCTCCCTGCCAGCGGACAGAAGGGGGTGTCACCCCGCAGGAAGGCGTACACGGCCCTCCTTCGATCTTGCATCGGTTGCTGCATGCTGTGGGGGAGCCGATGGTTCCTGCGGGCATACACATCTTCCCCAACCTGGATCATGTCCTCCACAAAGAGCTTGGCCTTCGCAGGGCCCCGGAATGACACGGCCCGTACCGCCGCGAAGAGCCGCTTCACGTCCCCGGGGACGACACCCGCCATGAGGGATTCCGTCCACCTGTAGCCGTGCTCCTTCCAAGCCAAGAACTCCACCGCCCTGTCCGTCAGGGGAAGTGCCGCAGTGAACTCCTCCACACGCCCGCACAGGAGCCGTGCCACCTCCTCGTCCCGCGCACACAGCAAGCGCATGTGGCCAATGTCCTCCTCCGCCCCCCCACACAAAATACAGGGGTGGGCCGGTATCACCGCACAAGTGAGCTTCTGCCTCCACCGCCGCATGACTTGCATGGTGGACAAGCGGCCGTCACGCGCCCTTAGCAGATTCTGGTGCGTTGGGCCGTGGTGAACCACTCCCAGCCCTGCGTGCGCGCAATGGTGCATTTTTTCCATAGTGCGCGCAAATTTTCAAAAATATGACCTTTATAGCGCGCCTATTGCGCGCGCTCTACCGCGCTATATGGGATGCAGCGTTCTAGGGCGTGGTGCGGAACCCCTAGTTAGAACGCAATTTCTGGAACACCCACCTACCCTCAATTTTGGGGCAAACCACCTAAAAAAATGGATTCAGCACCCTCAAAAACCCCCCATCCCCTTTCTTTCCCCACATAACCCGCATCATGGGGGTGGTTTTTGGGGGGGGGGTCAAAGAGTTAGAGCACAGTTAGAACAGAGTTAGAACGCAGTTAGAGCACCTTGCTCTAACTAGTTATCGCGCTAGTTATCGCGCGATAACTCAGTTATCGCGCAGTTATCGCGGGTAGTTATCGCGCACCCCTCCTCCCTCCCTCCCTAGGACAAACAACACAAAACACTTGGCACAAAGCATCTGTGGTCGTTTTTCATACAAAGTCATCAATGTCTGAGGCCTTGGCTGCCTCCAGTCCCAAAAGCCCTTGCTCCAGGGCGTTCATGGACATGCAATGGTGCATGTGGCGGAGGGACATACTTGGCCTCACCAAAGACCAACCCTTAAAACAATTTTTGAGCCTCCTCTTGTAAGGCCCATGCCGATACTCCGTTGGGATGGAGGAAAACTGAAAAATGTTCCTCCATTTCTCGGCAAAAAAGGTGGAATGTGCCAAGCACCAATGGATCCACCTGGTGGGGGACCAACCTGAGTCTCCCCACGCTTTTGAAAATTTTGTGGTCAACGCACGGTGGCGTTCCACTTGGGTTAGAGTGTACAACTCCCTCACCCTCCAAAGCTCATACAAACCCTCAATGCATTTCACCATGACATGCACAACAACCCATAACATAGGTCCCCCAGGGGTCCTCACTGTGGGGACATGCTCTTTGAGGCATTCCACAAATTGCCTTTGGAAGGGGGGGGAGGTTAGGAAAACTTTGGTGCTGGTTAGATCGAAATCTTTTTCTGTGGCCCTCGAGGCCGAAGGGAGGCGTTCCCTAAGAGGGATGCCTGCGGTCTCATCCTTGAGGGCTTGTTTGAAGGCCTGCAAAGCTGCAAGAGCTTGGGCCTTACCAGGGGTACTAGGGGGGAGGGCCTGGAGGGTGGTCTCAATGCGCTTTGCAATGCCGTTTAGGATGCGGCATGCTGCATGTTGGTAGTCCCCCGGCCGCCTATCAGGGGTCACACTTCTCAAGAATGACCCCCATCTTGAGGTGGACTCCACCCCCATTTGCTCAACAATCCCATTGGGGTCTTTGCACAACCAACACTTAGACCCAGCCCCCCCCATTGCTTGCATCCCCTTCCCATCCCCTGTCAAAATGACAGTGCAAGTCAAAAATTGGTTTTGAAAGAGGACAACGTCCTCTTCCACATCCCTCACCTCTTGGTTGAGGTTGGCGGAGATGTCAAGGCTTCTCAAAAAAGCCTGTTCATCCCCGCCATCCATGCAAAACCATGAGGCCCATAGCTTCACCTTCGAAGCATATTTTGCCCCCCCCCATACATTAACCCATACATCCGCACGGGTGGAGGATGCCTTCCACAAGGAAGTCGCATCAACTGAAATAACAATAATGGCAACGCCACTAGGGGGGGGTTTCCCGATAACTCGGGCCATAGATATTGCATTTTGCACAATTGATTGCAAAGGCACATGGGCAGCTGCCCTATTGCGGCCTGTGGTAGACTTTACAATGGTGGTTTGGGGAAAGTAGGGCATGATCCGTTGCCGAACGGTCCTTAGGTCCCGTTGTGTGCAACGGCGGGGCATTCGCAAAAGGGCCCGTTGGGAGAGATGCATGCTGCATGCCATGCGTAGCATGCTCAGGGCCTCATGCTCCTGAGCTGTTAATGCAAGATGGCCGCCAAGTGGGCCAGACAGGGCAGTGCACGCCCCACCACTTAAACAAACTTCGCCTTTGGTGTTGGTGCCACACACGACGTCTGGGTCACCCAATAGAACTCGCACCAGCCGCTGAACCGCCTTCAAACGCCGCCGCCGGGCCTTGGGGCACTGCAGATCGGTGTACCGCCGCAGGTTGGCTGTGTTGAGAGCCCGCAGGGCCTCATTGACAGCATTGTCCATGAAGAATAAGAGGACCTGGGCGCGAAATGAGGGAGGGTTTTGAAGCAAGGGCCCAAAAAACACACGCGATAACCCACGCGATAACCCCCGCGATAACTAGGTTATCGCGCGATAACCCCCGCGATAACCCCCCGCGATAACTAGTTAGAGCGCGATAACCCCCCGCGATAACTAGTTAGAGCACCCAGTTAGAGCGCGATAACCCCCGCGATAACTAGTTAGAGCAGGGGTTAGTGCGCACTAACTGGTGGTGTTAGAGCAAGCGTTGGGCACCCTAAAACCTTCACAAACGTTGATTTTGCACCCAGGAAACCTTGGAGATGTCAACAATGTGCAGGCACGGGGTACATGGCGCCACAATCACAAATTCAAATCAGTCACACAGTCTTTTGGATGATTTGGATAGGGTGCCTCTCAAATCAGTCAAATGGACATGTTCCGGGCTAGACAGTAATAGAAATAGTGAACAATAATCGAATCAGCTGGAGGGGTTAGAGGACCCTAAAACCCATGGACAGCAGCTGCTGCCGCCACACAGGCGTGCAGTGCAGAACCCCCCCCGCACTATAAAAAATTACGCTCCATCGCTCGCCCTCCCATGACAATGGAGCGTGTAGTGCCCTGGTGTTGAACAACACCGGGGCTTGGGGGGTGGCGGTGCATGCCCAACCCTCCACCGCCCTACCCTTGCACACACGGGTGTGCCGCTTTTTTTCCCTCAAGGAGGGATTCAGCAGGCCACCACTCTCCACCCAAAACTCACCCCCCGTGAAAGACCCCACACACACAATAAGCGCCATGGGCGCCCCATCCCGCAAATGGGAGTGGAGGCCCATGGTGTCCGTCCCTTGGGGGCGAACAATTTGGATGCTACACCATGTGAACCATGGTGGAGCATTGGAGGTGCAATACCCATTGAGGTCTGCTACCAAGGGGGTGAGGGCAGGCCTGAGGGTAGCAGCGGCCATGTGGGTCGCCCTAAAATTAGAGGGGTTGGGGTTTCCACTTCCCACGAGGCCAAAGTGGCACATGTCCACTTGGGCCCCATATCGCTCCTCCCCACGAAAAATGCCCTTGGGCAACCCCCTGAGCAAATCCACTAGTCATTGGCTCCCACTCCTACTCCCGCTACCCTGACTCTGCAACCCTTGCGGCGCCAGCCCCTGCTGGGCCTGCTGCGCCCCGAAGGAGGCACAGAGGGTGGAGGTGAGGCTGCGCACCTGCGCCTCAGCCACCCCCAAGCGCTGCCCAAGGTCATCCCCCCTCCTCCGCTGCCCCTCCACCTCCACCCTAAGCTGGGCCACCTCCACCTCCGCCTTCCGCCTCCCCTCCTGGGCCTCCCTCAGGGCCTCCCTCATCGCCTCCACCTCCTCCCCCCTCTTGGCGGCCAGGTTGAGGGCCTGGTCCAGGGCACGCTGGGTGTTGCCCTGGGCCTTTTCGGCCTTTGCCAAGGCCGACCTGTGGTCGGCCGACCGACCCTTGGCCAGTGCGGCCTCGACCCCCGTGGCGGCCGCCTGCTCCACCAAAACCTGGCAAGCGTCCGTCACGTGGGTGGCCACACTGGCCCCCAAGGCCTCCACGTCCAGGGCCTCATGGGGGGGCTGGGCTGCCGCCACCTTTGCCACCTTCGATGGCTTGGGGGAGGGCTTGGGGGCGGGGGTTTGGCCCTTACCCCTAAGGGGGGGGGGGGCATCCGGCTCAACCACCACCACGTCTGGTCCCCGCTTCGTCTGGCCTTTTCCCGGCCTTCCCCCCTTGGGTGCATACTGCCGAACCCAATCGGCAGTGGCGTCCCCCACAGAAGGGGGGGGGGTCATACCCACCAACCTGGTGGATGTCCCCCCCCCTGTGCAGCTTCTGCCACACTTCCCTCCCCGTATACTCCCCCTCCCACAAAAAACACACCCTCAAAAGGAAATAAGATTTCCTTTGGGGGGGGTCGCTCATCCCAAACAAACACAAAAAAGCCGCAACCGTTTCCCCCTCTGCGGCTTGCGGCCACTTGGCCGTTTCCCCCCCAACCCACACATAGGAGGGGAGGGTGAGGTTGGTCTTCCTCTCCACCCCCCCCTCCTTCTCTGTGATGGTGTCAATGACCTGCCGGTACCATCCCGTCCCCCCCATCCTGCAGGCCTCATCCCCAGGCTCCCCAAACCGCCACGACGCCCCCTCCGGCAGCCTCTTCTCCCCCTCCAGCTCCAACCGGGCCGCCACCGGCTTGGCGGGCCGTGCCCCCGCTGCTGCTGCCGCTCCGCCCGCTGCGTCGGCTGCCTGGGCGTCGTCCTTGACGAAGATGCGGGGCAGCTGCAAGATGGTGGCCTGAAAAAAACAAAAGAAACAAAAAAAAAACACGCGATAACCCGCGCGATAACCCCCGCGATAACTAGGTTATCGCGCGATAACCCCCGCGATAACCCCCCGCGATAACCCCGCGATAACTAGTTAGAACGCGATAACCTAGCGCGATAACTAGTTAGAGCACCTAGTTAGAACGCGATAACCTAGCGCGATAACTAGTTAGAGCAGGGGTTAGAGCAGGGTGTTGTGGGAGGTTTTCACACCTGGTGACATGGACACATGCCTTGGCCCTCCTTCTTGGCGTCGTCCAGCACCAGGCCCAGCCTCCGCAGCCACACGAAGTCCGTGACGGCCGCATACTCCCCCACCTGCCGCCACTCCACCACCTGGGCCACCCCCTCCGCCTCAGGGGCCACCCTTGCCACTCCCCCATACAACCCCCTCCTCACCACCAAAATGGTGCCCGCCGGCACCTTCATCCCAACATGCCCTTGCAGGGTGGGCCAGGGCAGTGCCTCCCCATGGCACACCTTGGCCAAGGGGCACTGATCGGGGTGGCCTGCGACCGCCCCCGCCTCCTCATTAGTGAGGGGGGCAATCACCTCCCTCCCAACCCCCCACCCCGACAACAAAAAATGCCCTGTGGTTGTTCCCACCGGGAGCAAGCACTGAGCAGATTGCTCAATGCTGACCCCATTGGGGTCCACCACCACCTCCTCCTCCTCCCCCCCCATCCACCTCCTCCCCCTCCTGGCATGGCACACAAAGGCCATCTTTGTGGGCGGTGCACAAAATCAGCCGATTGCATCCGTAGCAATTGGCTACCACCTTCCCCCTACACCTAACCGCCCCATCACACTGGACTGTCCTGGCCACCCGGCCACCAGGTGCCCCCAGCTGGGGCCTCTTAATGGACTGGGTCACGTGCAGGTTGGGGAATCGAAGATTCCCCCCCACGGTAAGCTCAATGGCAAAAAATGCCATGAGGCGGGGGTGGGACACCCCCGTGGGGGAGGCCTTGGGAATCCCCGACCCCCTGTGGACATCAAGGGCATTAAAAAAAAAGGCAGTGCCCCTCTTGAATGGCACAGCCCTCTCCACCCAAGGGTCAGGGAACCCCGAACTGCTGGAGGGCACAAAAAGAAAATGTGACCCATCCTCCTCCTCATGATTATGGGTTAGCATAATAAGGCAATTGACAATCAATGTGCCTTCAGGAATGGTGTAGGGGGGGGCGTCGCGATGGAGGTGCTGGGGGGTGTGGTCATAGCTCGAAATTTCGGCCATGTCAAGGATGGTGCAGCTCCATCCAACCCCCCCCACCACAGTCTTCTTCGCCGTCTCAAGCACACGATCTGCCACCCTTTTGAGGACTGGCAGATCATGGAGCTTGTGGGGGTTGTGCCTGTGGTGGTTGGCACCCCCATAGTTGCCGTACAATGTACGGCGGGTCCCAGAATCTTGGGGCCTGCCGACAATGGGGGGGTTCTCATTGAAAATGGGTGCCTTCTCTGAGAGAGGCACCCTATCCAAATCATCCAAAAGACTTTGGAGCTGCACAGCACTCAAAAAATCGTGCTCCAGGAGGTGGTTGACCACCAGCTTCCCCCCCACCGTGAGCACAAGGTCATTGGGGTCCCTATTAAAGGCCCCCAAGGGCTCGGCGGCAACCACCTCCTCCGCCTCCCCAATAAGGGGGGGTGTTGCCCCAAATGGAAAAAGAATCACCCCCTGCCCCGAAACAATGTTGGGAGTGGTGACCCCATACCACTCACGCTCCCACTCCCTTGTGGGGCAAAGGGAGTGCATGGGGAGCTTGTTTTCGGGGTCGTCAGTGCAGACCCGGCGGGTGTTGTGGGTGAGGGGTTGGGGGAACCAACCATCCGACTGCCCCTTCCCCTTACCCGGTCGGATCCTTACCTTCTGGACACTAATCATGAGGGGGTTGTGGGGCTTCTCCTTCCTCCCCCCAGCCCCCACCCCCCCCGCATCCTCCTCCTCCTCCTCCACTTCCTCCACTTCCTCCTCCTCCTGACCCACATAGAGGGTCGTCTTCGTCCCCGCACCCTTCTCGGCATGGGCGGTGACGGACTCCACCACCGCGTCCACATCGTCCGGATGAAGCTGGATCAAAAATCCAGCAACCCCTGGATTTACCTCTAGCAACTCGAAGATGTAGTTGCTGAGAACCAGGGGGTCTCGGTCGTCCGCCATGAAGGGGGACTTATGGACAAGGAGTCCAAAGTCCACACCATGTTCAAAGCGGGTCGCCACAGGGCGCCTCACATTGGCATCACCCATCGTAAACCCCTCAGGACCGCCAAGGCGACGGACCCCAAGGAGCTTTTGATGGTGCTCGCACCAAGCGTGGGCAGCAGCAAGGGCCATTATCAAAGAATACGAAGGCTTTGAGAGCTAAAGCGAAAAGGGGAAACATAAAATGAAGCGCGATAACCCACGCGATAACCCACGCGATAACTAGTTATCGCGCGATAACCCCCGCGATAACCCCCGCGATAACTAGGTTATCGCGCGATAACCCACGCGATAACTAGTGCTCTAACCCCGTTCTAACCCCGCGATAACTAGTTAGAGCACACAAAGATCAAATCGCAAAAAGTGCAAAACGGGCAATATCGAGCAAACAATACATGGAAGGCACATTGTTGCATCATAGTGCACCCTTGTAACATGTGAAATTCCGGGTTCCAACCATATTAACAACACCCAAAATTGGGGGGGTTCCGCACCACGCCCTAGAACGCTGCATCCCATATTGTCCCGTTTTTCAAATTTTTCAAAACCGGAAAATGTTTCAAAACCATGCTTTTTCCAGTGTCCTGCGTTTCTCAAAAACCCCTTGCTTTTCAAAAACATTCCCTGTTGCTCATCCAACCCAAGACACATGCAAAAACACTGTCTGAAAGGTCTGAAAAGTGTGCAACAGTACAAGTCCTCACGGGCACAGACAGTGTAGCGCGCGCAACATATTTACAGCGCGCGCTATGAGCCTTACGGCGCGCGCTATACCAGGTATAGCGCGCGCTGTCATTCAGTGATCTCCTTAATGGTTTGGACCACCACTTCGGCCTCCCACTCCTTCTCCCATTCGGGTTTGTGGTCTTCTGCCCCAGTGGCACCTGGGGCTGCATCCCCTTCTTCTTGTGGGCTTGGGTCGCCTTCTGGGGTTGCTCCTTCTGGTGCCTCTTCTTCTTTCGGGGCTGCTCCTTCTCCTTCTTGTGGCGCGGCCGCTGGTGCCTCTTCTTCTTGTGGTGGGGCTGGTGCGTCGTCTTCTTGTGCTGCTGCTGCTGCTGGGGCTGGTGCCTCTTCTTCTTGTGCAGCTGCTGCTGGTGCTTCTGCTGGTGCTGCAGCTTCGGCAGGTCCCTTGTCTTCTTGTGGGGGGGCTGGTGGCTGGGCTGGTGGGTCTCCTTGGGGCTTCTTCTTCTTTGGGGTTGGTGGCTTGGACGGGGACATCCTCATGGTCTTTGGGTCGGGGCAGAGGTCCACAATTTCATCGGCCTCGTACGTCTCCCACCACGACTGCCACTTGTCCAACTCCTCATACGCTTTGCTTTTGCCGGAGAACACCTGGCAGCTGGGCATGAACTCCGACCAGTCGTCCTCTTCCTCCTCCTCCTCCCCTTGTTGGCTGGGGCTCCACTGATCGTTGGGGATGATGACGGCCACGTGGTCCTGAGGGGCCCTCCTGGCGCCTGCTGGCTTGACTTCGGCTCCCTCCACAATCATCGGCGCGATCGCAGTGGTGCAGTAGATGATCCACCGAGGCTTGTAGCCTCGGTGGTAGGACCAATCTCGGCGCTGCATGAGGTCATCTCTTGCCTCCTTTAAGTTTACTTTAAATTGTCCGCGTCGGCTCTGCTCTGCTGCTTGGCCTTGGGAGCCGTACTGGGTGGGGTGGAACCGCACAAACCTCCTTGTTCTTGTGGCTGGTCTGGGACTGGGACAGGCTGCTTTGGTGCTGGCTTTGATGCGAGCTGCGGCTGGGGTGCCTGCTGCGGTGCCGTCTTGCTTGCCTGGAAAGAGTAGCGCGGAGGCATAGCACAGGCGGGAGTACCTTCACTACCTAGGGAAGAAATTGCCTAGGGGAGAAAAATGGGCGACAAAGGGTTATAAAAGGGGGAGGAACACTAAGACTTCACTACCAAAAATGGATCGTATGAATTTGCGATCCGTACAACATTGGTCCGTGAACACGGTGCGAACACGCGACCGTCGGCCCAAAATGCCGGAAAGCAAATTTTTCACCTTGGAATGCTTGGTGTTGGCACAAAATTGCCAAGCACCAACCAAACCATCGCGTTGCAGCACCGTGAAAACCGCACTGTATTGCGTCACCCAGTCGCACTTTCCATCATCCCGTTCTCGGCTCCAACCAATGTTACCTGCCGATTTGAATGTATGATCAATGCGCAACACATCACAAGGTAGTGAGGCCATACATTTGGTGATGTAGTTGCGATGCTTTTGGAAATAGTGTAAAAAAACACCCATCATCAAGTCATCGGACGGAAAGGCGGTGCGCAACCACTCGCAATACCCTGGTGTGGTTTCCCAACGGTCCAAACATTGCCGGTTTGAGGCTAAACATTGAGCCTCTAACCTATTAAGTCGCGACTTATAACGATCCGCCAGGCGTGCCTCAATGCCAAGAAAGGACTCACCGGCCACAACATGGCCCACGATTTCTTGAATTAACTCCAGTGTGAACCCAACCTCATGAGTTAATACGAAGGCCAAATACTTTGTGGCTTTGTCATCCAGGTCCAACAAGCTTGAAACTGGTTCATGTCCCTTCTTGCACCTAAAAAAGATGTAACAAAGTTTGCAAAAGGCCCATAAAATTGAGATCGGTTTGTACCGAAATGTCGAATGCCATACTTGTAAACATATGGATTCAACAGAAGAACTCGGTCAAGGTCGAAAATGCGGCGAAGATACGGAGACCAAGTTTGTTCGCTATTCGGTGTGCAAGGTTCGCCACATTCGTCCACTGGACACCAAGTCTTGCAACCCAATTGCTTACTTGGGTTAAAGAACACAAAGGTTGGGCGCCAAAATAGTTCCAAGATTCGTGCTACAAAAAAGGAGGATGGCCAAGTTCCTTTTCATGTGGCAAAAAAAGAGCTTTTCATGATCAAATTCACATACGTGGCCCCCTTGGCACCAATGGTGGTATCGGCTGTGGAGGATCATTTCCATATATGTCACGGCATTGAAGCCAATGCTTTTTTAGGTTGCCCACAAGCTTTGGACAAGCTTTTTTGTCCTTCTTTGGCGCACCCAATGCTGTTGCCAAACAAAGCAACAGCAGCAGGATCTGCAAATAATTCATTTTTCTGAGATATCTGTAGGAAAAATGTGCAATTAAACAGTTCTTTCTCAATTTTCTTCATTTTTGGGCACACGTGGCACAGCGGTTTGCGAGCTATCTTCGAGCACAGCAGCTCGAATATGCGCGCGCATCAGCTCGCAATTGGCGCGCAGTTCCCGGAGGTAGTGAAGGCAGTGCCGCACAGGCATAGCACGCGCAATACGGAGCATAGCACGGGCGACGAAATGCATAGCACGTGCAATGACGACGATAGCGCGCGCTGCATTACCTTTTCTGCTTTCTCCTCCTCTGCTTTCTTCTTCCTCTTCTCCTCCTCTTCCTTCTCCTTCTCTTTCCTCTTTTCCTCCTCTTCCTTCTTCTTCTTCTTTGCCTCGTCCTCTTTCTTCTTGGCCTGTTCCGCCTGACGTTGGACTCTCTGTGCCGCCTGTGCCAGCAGCTGCTGGTCGGCAGTCTTCTGGGCAAGGACCTTTCCAGGCGGGTGGGGGGGCTTAGCGGTGTGGGAGGCGGAGATGGGTGGTGGTAGGTGGCTAGTGGCTGCCGGCTCCTCGGTACGCTTCTTCTTGGGCCTTGGGACTGTCACGGATTCCGTCTCCGGCACGGCAAAGGCGTCGGCCCACTCCACCTCCAGCTCCTCCATCTGCCGCTTAGCCCGGGCCAGCACCGGGGAGGGGCCTTGCTCCTTCCGTCCGTCAAGCCAGTCGGCTGCATGCTTGGACTGCCCGGCAATGTCCGCGGGCACGGTGATCATCAACGGCCCTCTGTGGGATCCCAGGCACAGGAGCTGCTCGAAGCTGCCCACCTACGTGACAATGGGACAGAAGGTAGCGCCGTAGCACGCGCAAACAATCAAATCGCGCATGCTACAACAAATGAAGCGCGCGCAACAATGTCGAAAGCGCGCGCAATGGCAAACATAGTGCGTACCTGTGCCTGTGCCAGTTGTTGTTGTTGTTGCTGCTGTTGCTGGGTCATCTGCACCCGCTGCTGCTGTTGGAGCAGCTGCAGTGTTGCCTGCTGCACGGCTGCCTGCTGTTGGAGCTGCTGCTGCTCCACTTGCTGCTGCTGCGGCTGCTCCTCGTCCTTGACCGCCGTGGTTTTGACTTTGGCGCCGGTTGCAAGTGCCCTTGCGGCACTGGCTCCTTTCTTGGCTTACCCCCGCAGCAAACTGGCACCCGCACTTCTCAGCGAGGCGCACTCGTTCTTGAAGGCCATTGCCTCCAGCGTCGGTCGCGTTGATGAAGCTCGGTGGGTCCTTGTTGAAGTAGAAGTGGTGGACGGTCTTTGCGGTGGCACCCGGAGGCGTGTGGGTCCGAACGTGACCTTACCCATAACTTGCCCAGCACGAGAACAACAGCTCGTACTCCTCCACCTTGCAGTGTCCACAGGCAGCTTGTCCTTCTTGGGTTGGCACGGAGGGGTTCAACAGGTTCGCCAGACTGCAACAGTGGCCAGTAATGCTCTCGTCATGCCAGCAGGGTTTCACGGCTCCGTCTGGGATCTTGGCAATGGCCGTGGCCCTTTGGCGCCAGAACTTGTAGAAGGCCACCTCGAAGAGGTAGGCCGGTGTCACGTCCTTCAGCCATGCCCAGTCGGGCCCTTGGGCGCAGATGGTCCTGTTTTGGTTGGGCCAGATTCGGTTCTTGAAGTCGCTGCTGAAGGCAAAGCCCGTACGTGGCCCGGGTGGGGGAGACCGAAACTGTGCTTGCACTTAGGGTTGCTGCTGTCTTGGTTGGACCTGCTGCTGCTGCTACTGCTGTTGCTGTTCTGGGCTGCCGACTTGCTGGGCCGCAGCCTGCACTTGCTGCTGCTGCATTTGCTGCTGCTGCTGCAATGGCAGTGGGCGGAAGAGCACTTGCTGCACTTGGCCAACTGGAAGACTGCCGCGCACTGGGGAGCCCAAGGTGGGCGACCCACCGGGGAACAGCATGCGAGACATCTACTGTTGGGCAGCTCGTAACGGGGACTGCGGCGCGGGCCACAGAGGCTGAGTTGGGGAGAACTGGGTCACTTGCTGGGACAGCGTCTGCGGAAAACAGGACAAAGCACGCGCAACGAGGACGTGCGTAGTGGGCACAACGAGACGGCTAGCACGCACAACAAGAGTGTAGCACGCGCAACGGAAACAGTAGTGCGCACGGCAAGTACCTGTGGCTGCATGCTCCACGGCGTCGTGGACGGCTGCTGCAGTCCCGGTTGTACAGCTCCATGTGGCGGTGGTTGCGGTGTCGCACCTACTCCTCTGGCCCCTGCAGCAGTTGTTGGCGGTGCTGCAGGAGGCGGATACCCCCAGCCCATGGGCTGCATGGGCAAGAGGGTTACATTAAAGTACCCCTGTTCCAGCAGTAATACAAAAAGGAAAATGCAGTAACAAAAAAATCGAAATCACCAAAAAAAACGTACGAAAAGGAACAAATCTCTGTGTCTTTCAATGCATTTCAAATTGGAGGCACATTTGAAGTGCGTAGTCATAGCATGCACTTCCAATTATATATCGCGATTTCAAGGGTTCCGGCGCTTGAAAACAGCATAGCGCGCGCGATAGTGGTCATTGCGCGCACTAGATAGCATGTAGCGTGCGCTAAAACACAAATAGCGCGCACTACCACAGTTCCCCATCCGCAAAATATGCCCGAACCTCGTCAGCCAATTTTTGTGCATTGCACAGGTTGCTTCTGGAGGTCCCATTCCACCTTGGTACTTCAAAGTACAGGAACAGACGCTCATTAACCTGCCTCAGCATCTGAATGCGGCGCGACACCAGGGTTCCTGCCCCCCCACCACTATCACAAAAGGAGGACCAAATGTCCTTCAGCACCCTGTTGCTCCCTTCCAAAATATCCCCCGAAAACAATCCTAGGCCATAGCGCCTTATGGCCTGAATAGTGACTGTAGCATCGTGCAACATCCACTTAATATAAGGTGATCTTATTGCTGGACAAACCTACCCCTGGAAAGCCTGGGCAACCTCTGGAGCCTGCAATGCACCCTCTTCAAACATTGTGCCATACATGTCCCCCAGTAGTATGTACATGGCAACCACTGCTGTGTGCATCCTCATGTCACCCCCAAGGAGGGGGGCCAGGTCCTCCCAAACCTTTAGAAGGCACCAAGTCTCTTCCCCATCTGGCTCTGCCATCCCCTGTAGTGCTATGTGACAACCAGACCTGTGAAGAATATCCTGAACAGAGACCCTAGTACTGGGACGCACAGACTTGGCCAATGTGCGTACCAAGGCAGTGAGTGACCTGCCTCCCTACAAAAATCAGAAGGTGCAAAACACATGGTATAAGGTGACGCCATCTGTGTGCACGGCAACCTGTAAATGCTGCCTACTTGCAAGCTGGTTCCATTCTGTGGCAAAACTGGCATAGGACGGGAGAGAAAAAAGGTGTGTGGGGACCTTACTTCTCGTCCAAGTAATCAAATCTTTGTACCTGAGTAAAATAGCGCGCGCAACATGAGGACGTAGCGCGCGCAGAAGTCAACGAAGCGCGTGCTATGAGCGGAAGTGCGCGCAATATCACATGCAAAGCGCGCGCAATAATACCTTCTTCTTGGAATCTTCAGGAGCAGGACCAAGTCCACCACCGACAGGGGTGTGACGGCGTTGGCAGCCTCGGTCCTGCAACGCTTCTTCTCTGCTTCAGACACGGGGACCCTTTTTTCGAACCTGGCCCACAAACACCATTGGACGGTAGACCCTGAGCAAAAAAACTCAACTAGGTCCGCCAAAAGGTCCTCGTTCTTCCACAGGGATCACCCATAGTGGGGGCCCAAAATGCTGGCAATCCTTCCTGACATTGACAGCGTCACATGCGGTGCCGGAAGCATCTGAAACTTTAGAAAAATAGGCGTTTTTGCCCTGCTTATTAGGACATGGGGTTACAAACCCAAGACCCCGAGCCATAGCGCGCGCTATGCTGCGCGCTATAGTTTTGTAGTGCGCACTGAGCCATCGCGCGGCAACACCCTGTAGCGCGCACGCAGGGAGGGGCACCGCCTCACAGGCGCCAGCCAGCGGCGTATGGGCTCTGGTGCGCGTCGCTAGCGAGCGCCACTTCATCTCCCTGACATGTTGAAGAGCTTGCATGGAGGGTACATGCGGCTCGGGCTCCCCATCGTCTCCGGGCACCAAGAGGACGAGATCAACTGGCGGGGCCATTGCACCGGCTGCAGCAGAGTCCGGCTCTTCAAGCGGGACTGCCGCCAAATGTGAGCTCGGCGTCACCACCCAATGGTGCGGCCCCCCGACTCTGCATGGCAGCCGCCGCAGCCCCTCCACTATCCAGTTCAACGCGTGCTGGTTGACCAGATGTGAGGTCGGCCCCTTGATGTATATATATACATATATGGATATATATATATATATATATATATATATATATATATAGATATATCGATATATAGGTGTATATATAGACATATGGATATATATATATATATATGTATATATATACATATATATATAGATATGGATTTATATACATATAGATATATATAGATATAGATATATATAGATATATATAGATATATATATATATATATATATATATAGATATATATATATATATAGATGTGGATATATATATATATATATATATATATATATATATATATATATATATATATATATATATATTTTCAAAAATATGACCTTTATAGCGCGCCTATTGCGCGCGCTCTACCGCGCTATATTGTCCCATTCTTCAAATTTTTCAAAACCGGAAAATGTTTCAAAACCGTGTTTTTTCCAGTGTCCTCTGTTTCTCAAAAACCCCTTGCTTTTCAAAAACATTCCCTGTTGCTCATCCAACCCAAGACACATGCAAAAACACTGTCTGAAAGGTGTGAAAAGTGTGCAACAGTACAGGTCCTCACGGGCATAGACAGTGTAGCGCGCGCAACATATATACAGCGCACGCTATGAGCCTTACCGCACGCGCTATACCAGGTATAGCGCGCGCTGTCATTCACTGATGTCCTTAATGGTTTGGACCACCACTTCGGCCTCCCACTCCTTCTCCCATTCGGGGCTGTGGTCTTCTGCCCCAGTGGCACCTGGGGCTGCACCCACTTCTTCTTGTGGGCTTGGGTCGCCTTCTGGAGTTGCTCCTTCTGGTGCCTCTTCTTCTTTCGGGGCTGCTCCTTCCCCTTCTTGTGGCGCGGCCACTGGTGCCTCTTCTTCTTGTGGTGGGGCTGGTGCGTCGTTCTTCTTGTGCTGCTGCTGCTGCTGGGGCTGGTCCCTCTTCTTCTTGTGCAGCTGCTGCTGGTGCTTCTGCTGGTGCTGCAGCTTCGGCAGGTCCCTTGTCTTCTTGTGGGGGGGTTGGTGGGTGGGCTGGTGGGTCTCCTTGGAGCTTCTTCTTTTTTGGGGTTGGTGGCTTGGACGGGGACATCCTCATGGTCTTTGGGTCGGGGCAGAGGTCCACAATTTCTTCGGCCTCGTACGTCTCCCACCACGACTGCCACTTGTCCAACTCCTCATACGCTTTGCTTTTGGCGGAGAACACCTGGCAGCTGGGCATGAACTCCGACCAGTCGTCCTCTTCCTCCTCCTCCTCCCCTTGTTGGCTGGGGCTCCACTGATCGTTGGGGATGATGACGGCCACGTGGTCCTGAGGGGCCCTGGCGCCTGCTGGCTTGACTTCGACTCCCTCCACAATCATCGGCGCGATCGCAGTGGTGCAGTAGATGATCCACTGAGGCTTGTAGCCTCGGTGGTAGGACCCACCTCGGCGCTGCATGAGCTCATGTCTTGCCTCCTTGTCCGCGTCGGCTCTGCTCTGCTGCTTGGCCTTGGGAGCCGTACTGGAAGGGGTGGAACCGCACGGACCTCCTTGTTCTTGTGGCTGGTCTGGGACTGGGAAAGGCTGCCTCGGTGCTGGCTTTGATGCGAGCTGCGGCTGGGGTGCCTGCTGCGGTGCCGTCTTGCTTGCCTGGAAAGAGTAGCGCAGAGGCATAGCACAGGCATAGCACGCGCAATACGGAGCATAGCACGCGCGACGAAATGCATACCACGTGCAATGACAACGATAGCGCGCGCTGCATTACCTTTTCTGCTTTCTCCTCCTCTGCTTTCTTCCGTCTCTTCTCCTCGTCTTCCTTCTCCTTCTTCTTCCTCCTCTCTTCCTCTTCCTTCTCCTTCTTCTTCCTCTTTTCCTCCTCTTCCTTCTTCTTCTTCTTTGCCTCGTCCTCTTTCTTCTTGGCTTGTTCCGCCTGACGTTGGACTCTCTGTGCCGCCTGTGCCAGCAGCTGCTGGTCGGCAGTCTTCTGGGCAAGGACCTTTCCAGGCGGGTGGGGGGGCTTAGCGGTGTGGGAGGCGGAGATGGCTGGTGGTAGGTGGCTGGTGGCTGCTGGCTCCTCGGTACGCTTCTTCTTGGGCCTTGGGACTGTCACGGATTCCGTCTCCGGCACGGCAAAGGCGTCGGACCAGTCCACCTCCAGCTCCTCCAGCTGCCGCTTAGCCCGGGCCAGCACCGGGGAGGGGCCTTGCTCCTTCCGTCCGTCAAGCCAGTCGGCCGCATGCTTGGACTGCCCGGCAATGGCCGCGGGCACGCTGATCATCAACGGCCCTCTGCGGGATCCCAGGCACATGAGCTGCTCGAAGCTGCCCACCTACGTGACAATGGGACAGAAGGTAGCGCCGTAGCGCGCGCAAACAATCAAATCGCGCGCGCTACATCTAATGAAGCGCACGCAACAATGTCGAAAGCGCGCGCAATGGCAAACATAGCGCGTACCTGTGCCTGTGCCAGTTGTTGTTGTTGTTGCTGCTGTTGCTGGGCCATCTGCACCCGCTGCTGCTGCTGGAGCAGTTGCAGTGTTGCCTGCTGCACGGCTGCCTGCTGTTGGAGCTGCTGCTGCTGCACTTGCTGCTGCTGCAGCTGCTCCTCGTCCTTGACCGCCGTGGTTTTGACTTTGGCGCCGGTTGCAAGTGCCCTTGCGGCACTCGCTCCTTTCTTGGCTGACCCCCGCAGCAAACTGGCACCCGCACTTCTCACCGAGGCGCACTTGTTCTTGAAGGCCATTGCCCCCGCGTCGGTCGCGTTGATGAAGCTCGGTGGGTCCTTGTTGAAGTAGAAGTGGTGGACGGTCTTTGCGGTTGCACCCGGAGGCGTGTGGGTCCCAACATGACCCCACCCATAACTTGCCCAGCACAAGAACAGCAGCTCGTACTCCTCCACCTTGCAGTTTCCACAGGCAGCTTGTCCTTCTTGGGTTGGCACGGAGGGGGTCAACAGGTTCGCCAGACTGCACCAGTGGCCAGTAATGCTCTCGTCATGCCAGCAGGGTTTCACGGCTCCGTCCGGGATCTTGGCAATGGCCGTGGCCCTTTGGCGCCAGAACTTGTAGAAGGCCACCTCAAAGAGGTAGGCCGATTTCACGTCCTTCATCCATGCCCAGTCGGGCCCTTGGGCGCAGATGGTGCTGTTTTGGTTGGGCCAGATTCGGTTCTTGAAGTCGCTGCTGAAGGCGAAGCCCTTACGTGGCCCGATTTGGGGAGACTGAAACTGTGCTTGCACTTGGGGTTGCTGCTGTCTTGGTTGGACCTGCTGCTGCTGCTGCTGCTGCTGCTGTTCTGGGCTGCCGACTTGCTGGGCCGCAGCCTGCACTTGCTGCTGCTGCATTTGCTGCTGCTGCTGCACTGGCAGTGGGCCGACGAGCACTTGCTGCACTTGGCCCACTGGAAGACTGCCGCGCACTGGGGAGCCCAAGGTGGGCGACCCACCGGGGTGTAATACGGTTGGTGGTGACCGTATTATTTCCCCGGTATCCATTTCAGAAAAATAAAACAATCCAAAAATATTTGACTATTTATGGAAGCACTTTTCCTTTATAGGAACCAAGGGCACAGGATCAATGTTTTACCACCAAAAAGAAAACCTCTTGCAGAGTTTCATGAAAAAAATTTGCCCTATGCTTGTGGATGGGGGTGGGGATTCCTCGAAGACCTTCAGCCCCAAGACGCAAGGCAAATGCACAAATGCAATGGATGGACGTGTGGGTTGTGTGGGTTGAGTCCTTGAGTGCCAAGTTACCTTAGTCACAACCTCGATGAACTTGAGTTGAGTTGCTCGATCACGCCCTCATGATGCAACGTGGACAATGGAGGTCCTATGAAAAGACATCCACAACAATAAGACAACAAAATGAATGGGGAGAGAATGGGGAAAGCACACAACCCATACACGGTTTACACCACCAAACCATTGGAGCTTAACAAAGGTTGAGGGGTATACATCACTACCATATGATGGAAAAACTGATTGGAAATGACATCATGAAAATCTCAATATCTTCATACCCGTGAGTGGGGAAGAGAGCACAACACACACACAATGCACATGCAACATGGAGCAATTGCTCCTAGAAAGGCGGCTCTCAACTCACTATAGGCTTGGTGATATCTTGAGTTCAAATACATGCTTGCAAACGCATCGTAATGGAAATGGCTCAAGTTTATGTCCAAATGACAACATTATTTGAAATTGATCACCAAGCATGAGTGGAGTTGAAATGAACTACCAACAATAAATGTTGCCCATAATCCAATGTTCATGTGGTGCAAAGCATATGTGTCAACTCCTAAAAGACTAAGAGATATGACCTTGCCATTATGGTGCACAATGGACAAAACGGTGAAAATGTCCATTTGCTTGGTATTGTATCTCCAAGCCTAAGGGGAGTGGGGATGGTTCATGAAACATGGGAGTCAAGCATAGTCCCATGTTGATGCACAATCAATTGCCTATCCAAACTCGACATGGGTTTGGAGATATAAAAATGGATTGAAAAATCGAAATCAAGGAATGAATTCTTTGGCGTAGTTGGGGTATGCAACACCCATCCCATTCTCTTGAATCCCAATTGAGGCGTTCACAAGCCTCAATCACTTATGAGGAGAGGAGAACCATCCTTTACCTCATCATAGTCATGTATGGCCATGTTGACCTTGGAATGAACCTTTTCATGGAGAATGGAGTCGGCATTAGTTCGGAATGATTAGGCATGAACCAAGTCAACAACAAGACCAACATAACACATATTGTTCGAAGATGTTTCATCATTGTATTGGACGCTCAATTTGGTCCAAGACGGTTTCGACCCAAACCGGCCGGGACCTGTCGGAATCCCTATCAAATCTCGATCTTTTTGATATAAAAAAATGATCGAGATCTGTCCTATTGAAAAAGCTTTTGAAATCCCCAAAACTTGAAGACGCCACCGCTGACGGCGCCCGGCGATCCCGATCGCCGCGTCCGGCATTCCAAATCTCAGATTTTAAAAAATTCTGAGATTCTTTGATCAAAATTACCCTCCGAAGCCCGATTTCATTACACCCCCTTCCTAGACTACGTCATGGCAGGGGGCCATGAACGTGGTCGATCTCAACCCAATATTTGCAAGAAGTCAATGAAAAAGGGTTGAGGAGATTTTTTTTTCCCTCACGAATCTGAATTCAGGCTCCCATCGGCCGAAAGCCGTGAAAGGAGGTCATTTGAGGAGCAATGGATGGCACAGCGGAATCCGACAACCTCAAAATAGGGGGGTATGAGGCTTGGGAGTCGGGATGGACGACGTATGCCAAAATTCCCAGTTTTACCTTGGAAAAAATGGCAAGCGGGAAAACTGCACTCTGGACACCAAAAAATGAAAATTGTGCAATCCCAGCGCAATATGGTGCAAAACGAGCATCATATTTGAATTCAGCACCCTCAAATCAGGGGGTTTGGGGGGTACTGGACGCCAGTTCTGGCCAATTTTCCCAAAAAGAGCATTTTCAGCCCTCCGGAAAAACGCATAGTGCTGAAATTTGACAAACAGCACCCTGCTGCACCCTTCTGCAGGCCACAGGACCTCACCTGGTGGCAAATTAGGGTCGCCAGTGTGTCGGGCACCCTCAAAATAGGGGGGGTTCTCATGGAAACGGGCCCCCTGGGGTCGAAATATGACAAAAATGGAATTTTTTGCCAAAAAAATCGATTTTTGCCTGATGCCAGCCAGAAAGCAGAATCTGCAGGGGGGGGGTGATGAATCAGTATTCCGTGGGTCCAAACAGGTATGAGAAATGAATTCGGGATGCCCAGAATAGGGGGGTTACACACTTTGATTGCCCAAATCGGGCGTAAAATGCAAAAACCCCATTTTTGGCATCAAAATTTGGTTTTCACCCTGATAAGCTGAAAAACTGTCAATCTGGACCCAATCTGGACCCCACGGCGACGCGTGGTCGTCAACTGAAGGCAAAAGAGTGCCACGGCTGCGCTCAGCACCCTTGAAATAGGGGGGGTGGCACCCTATATCACCCACCCGAGTCCCGGAAGTGACAAAACGCGTTTTTACCCCGAGGGGGGGGGGGGGGGGGGCTGTCAGAATTCTGCCAGCCTGTGGGCTGGATTTCCTGATGTCGACCAGGAATCCCGCCAAAATTACAAAACGGGTCAAAATTTAAATCCGAAACTTTCTAGTGACTCTTTGGGACTCCGATGAGCCACGAAAAATAATTTTAAGCTCACTGCAGCCGTCTGCGGACCACAGCGAACCTCCCAAGGTGACCCTGCTGGTCTGGCAAATTTCTGCAGCCTGGAGGTGTGGACAGAAATTCTGTCCTACCGGGAGGAGGGGGCGAAATCCCTCGAGGGGGCTGACGACCCTCCTTGCCTCTCCGGACTACCCTGACCCTGACCCTGAGTGTTTACCGCGCTCGCACGCGATCATGGCCATGTCGAAGGAGTCGGTCCACGCACAGGCTGCCGGTGAACCACCATATGAGTTTACCGTGCGCACACGCGGTCATGTTGTTGGTGAACAAGTCGGTACACGCACTGAAAAAAATCTGATGATACGGCCTCGCGGAACCCCGGCCTCGGGAATGGCTTAATGAGCGGCCTCGCGGACCCCGGCCTCGGGAACGGACTCCAAAAATCTGGCACACAAGGAACAAAGAACAAAGAGAAAGAGACACATGGCAGGGGAGGTGGAATGGGAACAAGGGAGGGGAGGAGGAGTAGCATGCGCATCACACAAGGGGGTAGGAGAGTGTGTTGGAGAATGGAATCTTACGCTATGGGGACCCTTTGGAGACCCTAACCCACATCCTTGTTACCACGGCGGGCAGGACAGGTTCACTCTCGGGAACGTGTCCGCCAAACACATCCCAAACCAACACAGGGTCGCCCGTGGGACCGTGAGTGGCTGGGCAGGCACACACAAGGGGAAGGGAGAGCATTACCCTTATCGAAGGCAACGCTTTTTTCCCGGGCTCTCCTCCGAGGTGGCTCCTGAGATGTGAAGAGCGGGGAATGGGAACATGTCACATGCCCCGAACCCCCAACCTTGCATCAGGGTCTACCCAATCCCAAGCTCTGAGGGAAGGGACCGTGTTGCTCGGTTGCCCATTAGTGCATAGGGTCACTCAAGGGACCGTACACACCCTCTGGGTGGGGTTGGGACCGGATACAATGGTTCTCAACCCATCAGAATATCATCAGACTAAATTCAGCACGCCAAATTCAGCACCTCAGACCAGCGATCTGAAAATTCCTGAATTCTCGACAGGGTCTACTCAACCACACATGTGTGGAGGGGCCGTGTCCAAAATTTCTGTCGGCTGTGTAGGGTCTCCGCAATCCCAAGTTCTGAGGGAAGGGACCGTACTCAGCCCGGCATTGGAACTTCAGTGTGCTGAAAATTCTGATTGCACCTCTCAAAAAGTGCTGAAACTGTCCCAGAGTCACACCACACGCTTGCGTGAGGGACCGTGGTCAGAAATACGCACACGGGCAGGTTCACACAAGGGAATGTGTCCAAATGCGTATCAGCACATGCGCAAGAGACCAAGTTATCCTTGATTACTACTAGACACCTTGTAACACCCTATAGCTATACAAAGGTAGCCCTAAAGTCGTCCCATAAACCTCCTAGTTCCTAAGACGCCCTAGTTTGTCTACCCTAGTCCGTCCGCATATAATTCTTGTAAGTGAAAAGAAATGCGGATGACGGACGACCTCTATCAGACATTTCCTATACCCCTAATGTCCTGTCTTATGCGGGGCTATTGTCTGCTTTTGTGCTTCAAATTCCGCCACCATGGCCTTCCATTCTTTAGCTTGGTTGGTTTGTATGGCCAACCGGTGGCGAAATTCTGGTTCCAGCTGGGAACCTTGTGCTGACTGAGCTAAAATGCAGCGAATGTCGCTCAATTGGAGGTCAATGCCATGTTTTTTGTTGTAGGCACGCCAGATGTCATTGATGTCATGCATAAACGCACTCGCTGGCTGGAATTCCGTGTTCGGGAATCCCCTGTACTTGACCTCCCATTCTATACGCTTCCGGGGACCCCTACCGACCTTTTGATGTGAAAGAATATCTTCGATCACATATTTGTCTGATTCAACTAGGAATACTTGGTCGGTATAGTAGTGTAGCGGGGGGCCCCCTTCTTCCGGAGCCAAATACGGCTTCAGACGCATAGAATCCAGCGCCAGTTCACCGCGCTCAGTTGCTACCAGATAAGTGTTGCGGCCCAAGCGCTGGAGGATTTCTCCTGGCCCTTCCCAGACGCGGTGCAACTTGTCTGTAGCCTTTTTGGACCGATAATCACGGTACCAGACCCGCTCCCCGAACACGTAGACATGTGGGGGGTGTGCTTTGAGGAATTGCTCCGCCTTTCGACGGTGCAACCTATTGAGTTCATTCTGTACCATTTTGCGGTCTGCTACTAGCTTCTTGAAGAAGCCAACTGCATCTCTGGACTCAGACTGGGGTACCACGGGTGGACAGTCCCCAAATCCAACAGGATTCCTGCCAAATACCAGGTAGTGGGGTGAATAACCACTGATTGGCCCAGGAATGTCATTGGAAGCCCAGATGGCGAGTGGAAGCAGCTGGGCCCAGTTTTTACTGGACGTCTTCAGTAGCCACTGCCTTAGCGACTCCACGACAACCTGAACGGCCCGCTCAGCTCGCCCGTTTGACTGGGGTCGCTTGATGGTGGACTGTTTCATGGCAATACCCGACAATGAACAAAGTTCCTTGAAGAATTCTGCCGTAACCAGATGATCTTGGTCAGAGAAAATCTCTTGTGGGAGGCCCATGATGGGTACCACCCTTTCCAGGTACATATCAGCAAGACCCTGGGCATCCAAAGTCTTGCTGCACGGAACAGCCACGACGTACCCTGTCAGTCGGCACACCACCACCAGCACATAGTCGTACGTCCGGTTGTTGGCAGTACAAGGGCGACTACTCAGGTCGCAAAAGTCAATGCACACGGATGAAAATGGGTATTCTGGTACTGGTGCTGGGTGATTAGACTCAGGTTGGAGTCCCTTCCGGCCTTTGCCTTGTCCGCAAATAGGACATGGGTTCACCACTGATGCAACCATAGTGCGGATGTCATCAGGCTTGTAGCCGAAGCAGACATACGATCTGTTAAAGATCTGCAAGGTTTTCTCAACCCCTGGATGGGCTTATTCATGGCACGCCTTGATTACTTGCTTGACGCAAGCAAAAGGCACGCAGATACGGCCCTCTGTGCGCACATTACCGTGATGTAGAGTATAGGACTTACCTTGAATTTCAACATACTTATTGACCCTCAGCTCATCCCAATGGGGCTGAAAGTGTGGGTCATTCTCATAGTGGCTAGTCCAATCCTCGTACAAGACCTGGACTGCTGGGGGAACCTTGATGGCTTCTATATCACTGATCATACAAGTGGCCAGCCCAGGTGTATGCCAACTCATGCTAGAGGCTGTTTGTGCCAATGTCAATGTGGACATCCATGCCTTATGCTGAGTTTTGTCTTTGCGATTGAGCTCTTTCTTTGCAGAACGGGAATATTGGCGCCCTGTGAATCTCACTGCCTTCATCACTTCGGGCTCAGGGCTTCCGGAGAGATCCAGATGTGACACCGCATGAACAAAACGTTCAATCAGCGTGTCATATGTGGCTCCATCCGCGCCAACATACCGTGGTTCCGCGTCCACGTGGGACGCAGACCGAAGTGCTTGAAGAGCAGCCACTTTGGCGAACTCAAACTGTTGAAGCATAGTCTGTTCCTCGGAAAAGGCTGCAGGCTATGCCGTTTTGAGGTAGTCCCGTACCGTCTGCCACTCTTCACGCTCCGCTTTTTCCCAGCCCTCCAAGTCGTCATTGCCACCATGAAAATTGGTGTCCTGGGACTCTCCGGCCGGATAAGCGAACCTAGAGAGGGCATCTGCAACCTGGTTCTCCTTACCTTCACGGTAAGTGATGATCAAGTTGAATCTGTTCAAGAACTTATGCCAACGCCCCCGCCGTCCAAGCGGTCCGGAAATGGTACATAGGTCCTCTTTGTACCACTTCACGATTGCCGAATGATCTGTCTGGATCTCCACCTCTGCGTTGGCGACCAAAGACTGAAACTTCAGCAAGCAACACACAATGGCATAGGTTTCCTGCTCCCTTGGAGTCCAGGCAAACTGCCCTGTGTTCTTTGTACACCCGTCTACGCCAGCTCGGTTGCCTTGCAGCTTCCGGGAGTAAAAAGCAACAGGATGCCAGTTGTCATCCACTTGTTTCTGCTCCAGCACACCACCAACTGCATAATTAGATGAGTCAGTGATGATACGCCATGGCAACCCTGGCTTGGGTAAGTACAAGCGCGTCTGATCATCTAACGCCTTCTTCAGAAGCTCAAAGTTCTGCTTCATTTCATCCGTCCAGTTGATACGAGCTTCTTTTGGCGATAGCTTGATCTTCTTACGCTTTTTGGGCACTCCTGTAGCGGTTTTAGGCTCATTGGGATCCTTAGGCTCATACTGGTACTTGCCCTTCAAGGCATTCATCAAGGGTGCTGCCAACTCGGCGAATCCCTTGATATATACCTGATACCAGCCCATGAGACCCAAGAAGCCTTTCATATGCTTGGCTGTGACAATGGATTCCCATTTCCACTCCTTGACGGCCGAAATTTTTGTTGGAGATGGAAACCTACAGCCGTCTTTCAGTATGTGGCCCACATACTGGACTACCCGCTTGAACAGGTGGACTTTAGAAGGCTTAACAGTCAGTTGAGCCTCCTCTAGTGCATCAAAAAGTTTGCACAAGTCCTCGTAATGTGCCTCGAAGTACTTCCGGAGCGTTTCTGGTTCCTGCTTTTGCTCAATTGTGAGCTTGCCCGGGTCTATAACTTTCGAACCCGTTGATGACAAGATGTCATCAATATATGGGCGTGACTGCGGACAATTTCTTGTCACATACTGGACCATTTGTTGATAGGCAGCGGGCCCCACCTTGACACCCATGGGAAGAACATTCCATTCGAAAATTCCGAACGGAGTGCAAAAAGCAGTGAGATGTTTGCTTTCTTCCTCGAGGTGCATCTGATGGAAGCCGTCTTCCAAATCAATGATAGTAAAAATGAAATTGCCTTGTTGGTTGGCAATTTGGTCCTCGATGACAGGCAAGGGGAAACTGTTGCCTTTCAAGCAGGAATTTAGGTGGCGGTAATCAATAACCAAACGCCACTCGTTTTCCCCTGGTTTAGGGACCAGAAACGCTCTAGCCACCCACTGTGGCTGCCCTTTGGCATCTCGAAGCATGCCTCGGTCTTTGAACTTCACAATCTTCTCCCATAACGCCTTTTCGCGTTCACCCACTGCCCGTATAGGCTTATCAGCCCTTGGGCCTGCATGCTCAGGCAAAAGCTCCAATTTGAGCGTAGAATGTGGGCCTCTGGCCTTCTTTGCCTTTTCAGTAACATCTTGGGTGCGTATGGGTCTAAAGACCGTGGCTTCATATCGGTTCATGAACTTCTCCTTCAGTTCTTCACAACCAGCCCAGTCTTCATCAGATTGGATTGCTGAACGGACGTATCGTCTATAACCTTGCGGCGGATTGTGTCTGGTGGTCTCTGCGGGCCCTAGAGTATTCCTATCCTGCCTAGTAGGGTTAATTACCGGGGGTTGAGTTACCGTGTGTCGCTTCTGCTGGACTGTGGACTCGTCTGATGATGAAAAAATCAGTCCCGGAGATAGTTCCGACTCTGACTGACTGGTATCTCCTTGTTGGGACTTCTTTTGAGCCTTATGAGCCTGTCTGACTGCCCTACGGCGTGCTTGGCGACTTATCTGCCTGTCTGGCTCGTCCGAACTGTCACTGTCGTTGTGACAGTCGTGCAGAAGCGACTCTACCGATGGCTTGGGGTGTGGGTGTGATGTTGTGGTCTCGCCTTGGTTCGCGACCGCTCCTTCTGTGTAGGAAGAGGACGTGAACGGCGACTCGGACTCTGACTCCTCTGGAGTCCACCCTAACGCATCTACTAATACCACCCGATAATCCCTATCTGCTGAGCATACTTTACCATACTTATCGACGAATAGTGGCTCACCTCTAGGCACCTCTATCCAATCTACTACTACCTCGCTCAGGGACCACCACCAATCCCTATCCTTACACGTAGGTACTATGGCTATGCCTTGGCCTTGTTCGAATTTCAATTTTTGGACCGTTTGCTCCCACAACTCATCCGGCGGATGTAGCCAGAGGGTTTCCCCTGACCAAGGCTGTGAGAGCCCGTCCTTGGTCTTATCCCAAAATTTGGGAAACCTGGCCAGGCGCTTACTACTAAACACGTCCATGAAATCCTTGAAATGACCATCTGCCACCAGTGACTTGGCCCACCGCTCGATGCGGTAAACTACGTCCTGTCGTACAGCCAAATCATCCCTATCCTCACGCCACTTTTGGCGGGCTTTACGTCTGGCTGACGCTCTGATTTGTATCACGGTGCCTCGGCCCCTTTGGACCATAGTTGAGGACTTTGGGACGCCTGGGCTCTTTGATAGCGCATTTGTCTTCAAAACTTCGCTGGTGGAGACATCCAAACTGGGCCATGGTCCCGTTTCGGACTCAGATTGCTCCGAATCCGCCCACAGATCCAAGTCTGTAAACACCAGACCATCACACGCTACCGCCCTCAACTCGGTATGCTCCTGAGCTGAATTTATACGAGCCTCACCCCAACCCGAAAGGGCTGGCCGAGGGATGGGCTCCGTGGCTAGGCTGGATGGCGCATCCAGTCCGGTAAGCGTGCTACCTGTGGTTTCAACCTCTGCCAACTCCGGTCCAGTACCGGTAAACTCCGCATGTACGTCTGCGAGTAACGTGGAGGACCCAATATCCATATCATCACCCTTAACCGCTTCCGGCCGCCTTACCGGAATCAGGGCCTGGGTCTCCTGTACAGGTACCGGAAAATATTTATCCGTACCCACTAGACTGCCTCCGTCGGCTGAATCTACCCTACTGGGGATTCCTGGTCTATGAGGAAAGGCTGATACTAAGCATTTCGTCAAGCTACATACCAACCCCAACGCCTGGTGCACTGCAGAACCAATCTCTGGAGATTCCGGAGATCCCTGACTAGAGGGAACGTTGTATGCGGCCAATAAACTGGAAATATAAGCGCATAACAGGAGGCATTTCTCCTGCGCGCAAGTGAATGATTGCTTAGTTTGCGTAACGCCTGAAATATGTGCTCCTTCGGGCTGGGAGGGAGGGTGTGGCTTACCCGGGGAGGGGATTACCTGATTACCTGGTATGTCTGTGGAACCGAAACCTCGCGAACCGCGTTCTGTGACTTGAAGTTCGGTAACCTCTTGAATCTCTGGAGTTAGATGAAGTTCGAGGGTTAATTGAGCGATCTTGTCTCCGATCCTTACCGTATGACCCTCGGAGTTCATATTAGTGAGTAATACATCTACCTCGCCGGTGTAATCCGTGTCTATGACCCCGGCTCCGGTTCTGAGGAAGAGCTTAGCCGCGTTCCCTGACCTGTCTTGGACATTGCCGTAAGTAAGTATGGGTGTTGTGAAGGCTAGTCCTGTGGGTACTCGTTTTTGACCCCGTGGCGGAATCTCGACTTCGACTGCGGCGTATAAGTCGTGACCCGCCGAGCCAGGAGTACCTCTGGTAGGTAAAACGGACTCAGGCCTGAGCCGTTTCACCTGAAAGGGATGAGAAGAGATGTGTGTGGAGACTAACTCCATGAGGGAAGGAAACATACATGAAGAAGAGAAAGGTATGGAGGGGGAAAGGGAAGAAGTAATAGGTATAATATCTTGACTGGGTATGGTAGGGGTTTCTGGACGATATGGTTGTATGGGTAGAGAAGCGCGCCGCTTAGAGCGTGTGTAGTTGGCTTTTAGACTGTTGACGCCTAATGCTGCGCGTACTAAGCGTGCTTGCTCCTCCCCGTCGATGTCCGCGGGGAATACTGGGTTGACGGCCCGTCGTACCCCCTTCCTATGCTGTTGAATACCCCTACGTGCCCAATCAGGCACTGGCTCGCCTGTGGCACTCTCGTGACAAAACATACACAGACCTGTAGTGCTAAGCTGAGAATCCCCTTGGAACACTAAGTGTGTTGGACGCCAGCACCTGGGCTGCATACACTCGGTCTGAACATAGCTAAGCGTCTCGCTGTTGAAGCTAACCGACGGAGTATCCCCAGATTCTGACGTCTTACCGGCTCTAGTGCGACCATCCTCATACTTAGAAGCCACCAAGCATGGATGCAACGGGACGTTCGAAGGGACCCATTTAAATACCCTTCTGGCTGCTTGGCCATAATGGGCCTCAATTTGGGCTCCGTCTACTCCCACTTCATCGGACAAGCCATGCTGGCCATGCTTGCCATGCTGATATGCTGGCTTCCTATGCTTCAGAAAGCTACCTACACTGACTAGGGTCTCCTTTCCGGGCACTACCGCTAACCCATACCTCAAAAGGAATGGACTTCCAATTATCAGCCTAGGTCCTATAGCGGCTACATGTATGAAGACTTGAACACACTTGTATACCTGCAACCCGTCAGGAGTCTCGGCCAATACCCGTACGGTGGCGATAACACCCTTACGGCCTCCTGACAGGGGTTTCCTGCCAACAGTAATGAGCTGCACAGGATTTGGTGCATCCAAAAGAGCCTCTTGTGGAAAAAGCTCTTCTCCAGCTAGGACCTCAATCTGGGCCCCAGTGTCAACCAAGGCCGGATGTTGTTTTTCGGGCAGATTGAGCTTGTCACTGAGCTGGATACCTGCCGCCATCACCAACTCGATCATTTTGTTGGTGGACTTATTTTTAGACTTCACAGGATACCGGAGGACCTCGGTATCAGCCTCTTCCAATCCCACCGGCGAGATATGGACATTGTGCTTGGAAAGCACCGCACACATCTGGACAGCCCGCACTGTAGGCTTGTGACGACCCCGTTTGGTGGTCGTTGACGTGGGGCGTGGCTCCAGGGCGCTCCTGCCACAGCTGGGCTGTGAC
This sequence comes from Eutreptiella sp. 'Long Island Sound 2002', assembly GCA_964036045.1. Classification (NCBI taxonomy): domain Eukaryota; phylum Euglenozoa; class Euglenophyceae; order Eutreptiales; family Eutreptiaceae; genus Eutreptiella; species Eutreptiella sp. 'Long Island Sound 2002'. The sequence goes on along the minus strand of OZ038378.1, from coordinate 43,502,336 downwards.
TTTGGTAGCGTGCCAGGCCCCTACTGCGTTTTGCTTGTGCGTCGGTGTTGGTCACCTCGGCCGGGTGACCGTGACTTGGACCGGTCCTTGTGGGGTTGGTAAGACCGCCGTTGGGATCCATTAGATCTAGGACGCCCGTTCCCGGACCCATCCCGTCGGTCTCTGGACCTCGGACGGTCATTTCCGTCCCTAGGCCTCCCCTTGGAATTGGACCTTTGGTCCCCGCCAGGATGTTTACCTTGTGAAAGGCTCCTGCTGCGGGGTTGCTCCTTTGACCGGCTCCGCTCCCGACACTCTGAAGCCCAATGGCCTTTCTTACCACATTTGCGGCAAATGTCATCTGGTTTGGCTTTCGACCCGGATCTGGAGCGGTGCTCCTGCTTGTGGTCCTTGCCTTTCTTCCTCTCGGGGCAATCCCTATGGTAGTGGCCCCTTTGACCACAAATTCGGCATTTTTCTCTTTCGTGGCAGGATTTCTGCATGTGCTCACTCCTGCCGCTCTGTCTGCTCACTGTAGTGGCAAACGAGGAGGTACCGGTCACGCTGTCTCGTCGGCCAACAGGACTTTTATGACCTCCGGAGGAGGATCCATGACTCTTTCCGCCACCGCTACGACGGTAATCATCCCGGCTGCGGCTGTGGTGTCTATCTCCGCCAGATCCGCCTTTGTGTTCCCCAAAGGCCCGAACCTTTTGTGGTTTCTGCCCCTTGGCAAGAGAGGATATGCTCCTCTTTTCGTTCCTTGTATTCCCTGGTCTGGATAAAGGGCAATACCAACAAGAATATCTCCAGATAATTGAGCTCAACTCCACCATAATCAGCTTGGACAGAATATATCTTGTGATATGCTCTTTGGGCATCCTTATCTTGGGGAACTTGTTTGCAATGCTCCTTGAGAAGCGTGATCATTACCGTGGTTGCCTCACGGATGGTAACCCCATAAGGAATGCCAGCGCCTTCCTCGATCCAATCTGCCATCCAGTCAGTCCATATCCTGGAGGTCAAAACAACGTCTGGAATGGTGCGCTTACGCCACACTGTCTCGGGACGATTAATGTCACCCATGACACGTCCGGCAACGTAGCGCCAGAGCTCATCCGTTGACATATCTTCGCGATGATATGCCTTATAGATTCTGTCCTGCTCGCCCTTGTTGTTGACCGCGGCAATGAGGATATTGGCCTGTTGCTTGTCATCAAACCGGAAGGCATGGTCCTTCCTCCAACGGAGCATTTTCTGCGACCAATCCTCAAGGGTTTTTTGATCCCCGTCCCAAAGGGGAACCTTGGCGGTCTTCTCGAGAGCTTCTCTGATCGTTGGGTCTAGCCAAGAGTTTTTATGCTCCCCAAAGCATCCCTCACTTGCGGCCGCCACCGCGTCCATTGGGACCCTTTTGAAGTCCTTGAACTTCAGGGGAGGTCTGGCTTCCCGGAAAGCCATGTCACCTGCTATGCCGGTGGGCTGAATCTTGTTCCTTCGAGGCAAGATCTCGTCTTGTTCCGCCCCGAGCCCATCCGCCATTTTGTTGGCTCTGTAGGCCTTACCTGGCGCAAAGTATGCCCCATTCATGTAAGGGGCTATCTGGAACCACCTAACATCACCTCGGACCCCGTGGCACCCCGGCAGCGGACCCCACGGGCCTTTCTTCCACCAAGATGGTGGTGATGGAAGATCCCCGAGATCATCATGCAGGTGTTCAGAATCCCTACGCCTAAGAAGCCTAGACCGGCCGCTTCGGTCACTCTCAAGGCTTTCCCTACGCCTAGTCCGCCAATGCGGTACATCATGCCTAGGCCTATCCCTAGAGCGTGACCTACGAGACCCGTCAGACCTCTCTGACCGTCGGTCGTCGTACCAGGGACCTGTTCCTCCGCCTGTTCGGCGACTTGTGGGCTGCGGGTTGGCCCGAGAGTCACGAGGACCCTCCGAACGACTATTTTGCTGTCGTTCTGGCTCATTTTGAGCCCCTTTTTTCTCCATGTCTCGCAATGTTTCAAGGTACAAATCCAGGTCATGATTTTGCATCTCAAGCTGCTCCCAGATGCGAGTGAGCTGATCGCTATGAGCTCGGATGTCTAGGTCCAGGTCACCCAGTCTCGGACCTCCATTTTCGGGTGACCCCAATTTCCCAAGCAATGAATCTTCAAAGTCCTGAACTCTCGCGCTCACAGACGCAAACTTGTCTGTGGCCATGTCAGCGACATTGTTGATTGCCAGTTGCAGGGCATTATTCATCTCCTTCATTTGGGGGTTCAAGAGTTCAATTTGAACCTGCAGCTCCGGAGTGAATTGTGCCGTACATGTGTGTGATGACGGACCTGCAAGTTGAGTGTCTACCCTAGACATTCCGGCGGCGGCTTGGGCTGCAGCCACAGCATTTTCATGTGCCGCAGTTTGGCTTCCCAGTGCCTCCTGGGCACTCCGCATGGCATTTCCGGCATGCAAACGACATGCCTCAACCATCTCCTGGACTTTGCGAATTTCTGCCTCCAAGTGAGGCACCGAGCCATCACTCCCTGGCGGAGGAGGGGCCAATGGGCCACTACTTTGGCTGGTGTTCAGCTTGTCCAAAGCGGCATGAGTTTCCCTGGTGCATTTTGCAGCCGATTCTTCGAAAAATTTGATTCTCTGGTCAACTAGACCAGAGGTGCCCTGGATTATCAGGACTGCCGCCTCGGACCGACCCACCGCGTCCTCAATTTCGGGACGAGCTCTATCCAGCATGGTCTCGGTTGCCAGCTGGATTCTTTGTGCCTCTTGGGCCTCAACTTGAGCCCTGTTAGCCTCACTTTGGGCCCTGTTGGCCTCATTTTGGGCCTCGAGGATGCACTGTTGTGCAGATTGCAGAATTTCTGCAAATTCTGAGTTTTGACACGCATTTTCCGACGTTTTCGCCACAGTCGGTGGAAAAGACTTATCGGAGTCCGATGCTAGCGCCTCTACTCGTACCCTAGTGACTGAAGACTCTTGACGTATCTCCTCGACGCGACGTTTTACCTCTAAAACCTCACGCCTGACCTCACCCTGGACTTTTTGGACTGCCCTTTCGACCTCACCCACCTGGTTCTGGGCACTCGCGCGCGCTTCGTTTGCTTGTTCGGCGGCGGCTTGTGCCGCCAACACCTCAGTTCGCGCGGCTTGCGCCTCGCGGATGGCGTCGTTGACGAGCTGCTCGAGTTCGTCGTTGCGCCGCCTTGCCCGCGCCGCGTCCTCCTTGGCTTGCTGCGCCGCCGCCGCGGTTTGCTGCAGCTCCTGCTGGAGCCGCGTCACCGCGGTGTCGTTGGTCTCGGTGGCGCGGGCGGCGGTCGCCTCGGCGCGTCGGGCTGCGGCTGCGGCCTCCTCGATGTTTTCGTTCGCGCGGGCGGCGGTCGCCTCGGCGCGTCGTGCTGCCGCTGCAGCCTCCTCGGCGTTGGTGGCGGCGGCTTTGGCGCTTGCGGCGGCTCGGCTGGCCGCTTGCGTCGCCCCCGCGGCCTCGGCGGCGGCGGTGGACGCCTTCGCCCGGGCACCCTCGGCGGTTGCCGTCGCGGCGTCAGCCTTTTGGGCGCCTTCGTCGGCGGCTCGTCGTACTGACTCAATCTCCACCTGGAGAGAGTCCAGCACGGCCCGCGTTCCACGCAGGACTTCGCCCGCCTGCACGGCGGAGCGCACGTCGTTTGCGATGGACTTCACCTCGTGCTGCAACGCGGTCACGGCGACGGAGCTGGCTGTGGGGTGTTGCGGGGCCGGACGTTCGTCGAAGGTGATCTCGAGGGCCTCCACGCGGTTTTGCAGCCCACCTATGGCTGCACTGTGGGCCGCGGTGACCTGTTGGCGCGCCCGGGCCTGGGCGTCGGCGCTTTTGTGCGCCGCCGTTGCCCTTGCGCTCGCGCCCGCGGCCTTGGCTGCCGCTTGCTCGGCCGCCGTGGCAGCCCGGGTCGCCTCGTCGTGCGCCCCGGCTGCTGTTTTCTCTGTTTCGGTCACCCGGTTTACCGCGCGCTCTGTTGTTTCTTCTAACTCACGCACACGACGGGCGGACCGAGAGACTTGACCCCTAAGGCGCGTGAAGGCGACACCTAAACCATTGACGTCTGCCCTAATACCGCCGAAGACTCCGTCCTCATTTTGAGGTTTTTCCACCGAAAATACGGCACTAGATGCCATGGGATCCTCTTGCTCACGACCTTCAGATGGTCCCAATGGATCTGCAGAGGGGCCTTCTTGAGCCTTCCCAATGTGCCGAATGACCCTCTTCACAAGGGCTTTAAATGCCTGAGGTGGCATAAAAGAGCTCACCTCAGGGCTCCCATCCTCTGTCCTAAGGCGCTTACCGGCCCTAGTGGCTATAGCACTATAGACCTCTATGTCATCCTTGGTCCCCTTACCCTTATCTTGACCGTAACTTATCCTACGGGGCAAGGGAGGAGAGGAAGGAGAGGACCGAGACCTTCCCTTGTGTCTTGGGGCTGAGGCGGACTGGGGGGAGTGCTTCCCAAGCTTCCGTAAGATTGGGGGGGAAGCTTTGGGGTGGCGAATTGATTCGATGCCACCGGCATCTTCCAGTCCAGCCCCAAGAAGGGAACCAGAACTGCTACCATGTAATACGGTTGGTGGTGACCGTATTATTTCCTCGGTATCCATTTCAGAAAAATAAAACAATCCAAAAATATTTGACTATTTATGGAAGCACTTTTCCTTTATAGGAACCAAGGGCACAGGATCAATGTTTTACCACCAAAAAGAAAACCTCTTGCAGAGTTTTATGAAAAAAATGTGCCCTATGCTTGTGGATGGGGGTGGGGATTCCTCGAAGACCTTCAGCCCCAAGACACAAGGCAAATGCACAAATGCAATGGATGCACGTGTGGGTTGTGTGGGTTGAGTCCTTGAGTGCCAAGTTACCTTAGTCACAACCTCGATGAACTTGAGTTGAGTTGCTCGATCACGCCCTCATGATGCAACGTGGACAATGGAGGTCCTATGAAAAGACATCCACAACAATAATACAACAAAATGAATGGGGAGAGAGTGGGGAAAGCACACGACCCATACACGGTTTACACCACCAAACCATTGGAGCTTAACAAAGGTTGAGGGCTATACATCACTACCATATGATGGAAAAACTGATTGGAAATGACATCATGAAAATCTCAATATCTTTATACCCGTGTGTGGGGAAGGGAGCACAACACACACAGGATGCACATGCAACATGGAGCAATTGCTCCTAGAAAAGCAGCTCTCAACTCACTATAGGCTTGGTGATATCTTGAGTTCAAATACATGCTTGCAAACGCATCGTAATGAAAATGGCTCAAGTTTATGTCCAAATGACAACATTATTTGAAATTGATCACCAAGCATGAGTGGAGTTGAAATGAACTACCAACAATAAATGTTGCCCATAATCCAATGTTCATGTAGTGCAAAGCATATGTGTCAACTCCTAAAAGACTAAGAGATATGACCTTGCCATTATCGTGAACAATGGACAAAACGGTGAAAATGTCCATTTGCTTGGTATTGTATCTCCAAGCCTAAGGGGAGTGGGGATGGTTCATGAAACATGGGAGTCAAGCATAGTCCCATGTTGATGCACAATCAATTGCCTATCCCAACTCGACATGGGTTTGGAGATATAAAAATGGATTGAAAAATCGAAATCAAGGAATGAATTCTTTGGCGTAGTTGGGGTATGCAACATCCATCCCATTCTCTTGAATCCCAATTAAGGCGTTCACAAGCCTCAATCACTTATGAGGAGAGGAGAACCATCCTTTACCTCATCATAGTCATGTATGGCCATGTTGACCTTGGAATGAACCTTTTCATGGAGAATGGAGTCGGCATTAGTTCGGAATGATTAGGCATGAACCAAGTCAACAACAAGACCAACATAACACATATTGTTCGAAGATGTTTCATCATTGTATTGGACGCTCAATTTGGTCCAAGACGGTTTCGACCCAAACCGGCCGGGACCTGTCGGAATCCCTATCAAATCTCGATCTTTTTGATATAAAAAAATGATCGAGATCTGTCCTATTGAAAAAGCTTTTGAAATCCCCAAAACTTGAAGACGCCACCGCTGACGGCGCCCGGCGATCCCGATCGCCGCGTCCGGCATTCCAAATCTCAGATTTTAAAAAATCCTGAGATTCTTTGATCAAAATTACCCTCCGAAGCCCGATTTCATTACACGGGGAACAGCATGGGAGACAGCTGCTGTGAGGCAACTCGTAACGGGGACTGCGTCGCGGGCCACAGAGGCTGAGTTGGGGAGAACTGGGTCAGCTGCTGGGACAGCGTCTGCGGAAAACAGGACAAAGCACGCGCAACGAGGACGTGCGTAGTGTGCACAACGAGACAGCTAGCACACACAACAAGAGCGTAGCATGCGCAACGGAAACAGTAGTGCGCACGGCAAGTACCTGTGGCTGCATGCTCCACGGCGTCGTGGACGGCTGCTGCAGTCCCGGTTGTACAGTTGCATGTGGTGGTGGTTGCGGTGTCTCACCTGCTCCTGTGGCCCCTGCAGCAGTTGTTGGCGGTGCTGCAGGAGGCGGATACCCCCAGCCCATGGGCTGCATGGGCAAGAGGGTTACATTAAAGTACCCCTGTTCCAGCAGTAATACAAAAAGGAAAATGCAGTAACAAAAAAATCGAAATCACCAAAAAAAACGGACGAAAAGGAACAAATCAATGCATTCGAAATTGGAGGCACATTTGAAGTGCGTAGTCATAGCACGCTACTTCCAATTATATATCGCGATTTCAAGGGTTCCGGCGCTTGAAAACAGCATAGCGCGCGCGATAGTGGTCTTTGCGCGCACTAGATAGCATGTAGCGTGCGCTGAAAAACAAATAGTGCGCGCTACCACAGTTCCTCATCCGCAAAATATGCCTGAACCTCGTCAGCCAATTTTTGTGCATTGCACAGGTTGCTTCTGGAGGTCCCATTCCACCTTGGTACTTCAAAGTACAGGAACAGACGCTCATTAACCTGCCTGAGCATCTTAATGCGGCGCGACACCAGGGTTCTTGCCTGCCCACCTCTATCACACAAGGAGGACCAAATGTCCTTCAGCACCCTGTTGCTCCCTTCCAAAAGATCCCCCGAAAAACATTCCTAGGCCATAGGGCGTTATGGCCTGAATAGTGACTGTAGCATCGTGCAACATCCAGTTAATATAAGGTGATCTTATTGGTGGACAAACCTACCTCTGGAAAGCCTGGGCAACCTCTGGAGCCTGCAATGCACCCTCTTCAAACATTGTGCCATACATGTCCCCCATTAGTATGTACATGGCAACCACTGCTGTGTGCATCCTCATGTCACCCCCAAGGAGGGGGGCCAGGTCCTCCCAAACCTTTAGAAGGCACCAAGTCTCTTCACCATCTGGCTTTGCCGTCCCCTGTAGTGCTATGTGACAACCAGACCTGTGAAGAATATCCTGAACAGAGACCCTAGTACTGGGACTCACAGAATTGGCCAATCTGCGTACCAAGGCAGTGACCTGCCTCCCTACAAAAATCAGAAGGTGCAGAACACATGGTATAAGGTGACGGCGCCTCAGAGGCACCTTCAACAACCTGCTCTGGACAACACCAAATATATCCATGGGCCTGCACTTGGCCCCAGGTGCAATAGGCCCTAGCAACTGCTCATCTTGCTCGGTGGCTCTATCCACATCCTGTTGCAACCACGTTGCACTGGACTTGCACCACGTCATGTAACTGAACAGACTACCTGCCATCCAATGTGTAGTCACACCCGACAACCGACGCAGCCAAGGGCTATCCCGACCGCAGAAAATCCTGCAGCGTCTGGATGCACCCCGGATGGGAACCACACCACTGTCAAGGGCACTCTGCAGAAAAGCAAGATTGTTAGCCCAGACCTGGGACAACACAGAGGTGGACTTCTCACCACAAAGGGCGACGTTAACAGTCCAGTGGTAGGACAACCTCCTTGCCAAGTGACCATGGTTGGCAAAGGAAATGGACATCTGGCACCACGATTCCCCCCCACAAGGCAACCCATCCCCCCTCACAATGATCCACAGCTCTCCTTGGCACTCCCTGGGGTATTGGAGGTTAGAAACAATGGAATCAAAGGAAAATATATAGTCAAAAAAGTGCTGCAGGGGCCACTGCGAAAAAAATGTGACCCCATCTGTGTGCACGGCAACCTGTATATGCTGCCTACTTGCAAGCTGGTTCCATTCTGTGGCGAAACTAGCATAGGAGGGGAGAGAAAAAAGGTGTGTGGGGACCTTACTTCTCGTCCAAGTAATCAAATCTTTGTACCTGAGTAGAATAGCATGCGCAACATGAGGAGGTAGCGCGCGCAGAAGTCAAGGAAGCGCGTGCTATGAGCGGAAGTGCGCGCAATGTCACATGCAAAGCGCGCGCAATAATACCTTCTTCTTGGAATCTTCAGGAGCATGATCAAGTCCACCACCGACAGGGGTGTGACAGCGTTGGCAGCCTCGGTCCTACGACGCTTCTTCTCTGCTTCAGACACGGGGACCCTTATTTCCAACCTGGCCCACAAAGACCGTTGGACGGCAGACCCTGAGCAAAAAAACTCAACTAGGTCCGCCAAAAGGTCCTCGTTCTCTCACAGGGACCACCCATATTGTCATGGGCCCAAAATGGGGGCCCAAAATGTTTGCAATCTTCCCTGACATTGACAGCGTCACATGCGGTGCCGGAAGCATCTGAAACTTTAGAAAAATAGGCATTTTAGCCCTGCTTATTAGGAAATGGGGTTACAAACCCAAGACCCCGAGCCATAGCGCCCGCTATGCTGCGCGCTATAGTTTTGTAGTGCGCACTGAGCCATCGCGCGGCAACACCCTGTAGCGCGCACGCAGGGACTGCCGACCAGCAGCTGCTGGCACAGGCGGCACAGAGAGTCCAAGGTCAGGCGCAACAGTCCAAGAAGAAAGAGGACAAAGCAAAGAAGAAGAAGAAGGAAGAGGAGGAAAAGAGGAAGAAGAAGGAGAAGGAAGAGGAGGAAAAGAGGAAGAAGAAGGAGAAGGAAGAGGAAGAGACGAGGAAGAAGAAGGGGAAGGAAGAGGAGGAGAAGACACGGAAGAAAGCAGAGGAGGAGAAAGCTGAAAAGGTAATGCAGCGCGCGCTATCGTTTTCATTGCACGTGCTATGCATTTCGTCGCGCGTGCTATGCTCCGTATTGCGCGTGCTATGCCTGTGCTATGCCTCTGCGCTACTCTTTCCAGGCAAGCAAGACGGCACCGCAGCAGGCACCCCAGCCGCAGCTCGCATCAAAGCCAGCACCGAAGCAGCCTGTCCCAGTCCCAGACCAGCCACAAGAACAAGGAGGTCCGTGCGGTTCCACCCCACCCAGTACGGCTCCCAAGGCCAAGCAGCAGAGCAGAGCCGACGCGGACAAGGAGGCAAGAGATGAGCTCATGCAGCGCCGAGATCGGTCCTACAACCGAGGCTACAAGCCTCGGTGGATCATCTACTGCACCACTGCGATCGCGCCGATGATTGTGGAGGGAGCCGAAGTCAAGCCAGCAGGCGCCAGGGCCCCTCAGGACCACGTGGCCGTCATCATCCCTAACAATCAGTGGAGCCCCAGCCAACAAGGGGAGGAGGAGGAGGAAGAGAACGACTGGTCGGAGTTCATGCCCAGCTGCCAGGTGTTCTCCGCCAAAAGCAAAGCGTATGAGGAGTCGGACAAGTGGCAGTCGTGGTGGGAGACATACGAGGCCGATGAAATTGTGGACCTCTGCCCTGACCCAAAGACCATGAGGATGTCCCCGTCCAAGCCACCAACCCCAAAGAAGAAGAAGCCCGAAGGAGACCCACCAGCCCAGCCACCAGCCCCCCCACAAGAAGACAAGGGACCTGCCGAAGCTGCAGCACCAGCAGAAGCACCAGCAGCAACTGCACAAGAAGAAGAGGGACCAGCCCCAGCAGCAGCAGCAGCACAAGAATACGACCCACCAGCCCCACCACAAGAAGAAGAGGCTGCAGCAGCCGCGCCACAAGAAGGAGAAGGAGCAGCCCCGAAAGAAGAAGAGGCACCAGAAGGAGCAACCCCAGAAGGCGATGCAAGCCCACAAGAAGAAGGGGATGCAGCCCCAGCTGCCACTCGGGCAGAAGACCACAGACCCGAATGGGAGAAGGAGTGGGAGGCCGAAGTGGTGGTCCAAACCATTAAGGAGATCACTGAATGACAGCGCGCGCTATACGTGGTATAGCGCGCGCCGTAAGGCTCATTGCGCGCGCTGTAAATATGTTGCGCGCGCTACACTGTCTGTGCCCGTGAGGACCTGTACTGTTGCACACTTTTCAGATCTTTCAGACAGTGTTTTTGCATGTGTCTTGGGTTGGATGAGCAACAGGGAATGTTTTTGAGAAAAAAAGGGGTTTTTGAGAAACAGAGGACACTGGAAAAAGCATGGTTTTGAAACATTTTCCGGTTTTGAAAAGTTAGAAAACCGGGACAATATAGCGCGGTAGAGCGCGCGCAATAGGCGCGCTATAAAGATCATATTTTTGAAAATTTGCGCGCACTATGGAAAAAATGCACTATTGTGCGCACGCAGGGTATATATATATATCCTCCAATCTACACCCCTCTCCCAACTCTAGGTGGCTCCACCACACGGCTCCAAGGTACGTGCGAAGGGCACAAAGTGGTGCATACGTGTGGTGGAAGGGGCTAAACTCGGTCAAAACGGGCTCAAAATGGGCTAAAAACACTTGTTTGAGCATCCCAAATGGTCCGGGATCACTTTTGGAAAAACGCCTTTTTGACCCATTTTTGACCCATATTTGGTCCCAAAACGGCCCATTTCCAAGGCATTTTGGGATTTTCCATGGCCCAAAACGCTCCACCACGGGCTCAAAACGGCCTAAAAGCACTTGTTTGGGCATCTCAAACGGTCTAGGAACAACTTTGGAAAAAATCATTTTTTTCGCCCCGGGGACCCTGGTGGTTGGCCCCCACTGTGCGTGGGCTGGCCGGCCCTCCGGCTGCACCAAGTGACCACTGGTACGGGGGTTCACGTGTCTCGTTGGGCGAGTCTGAGGCTTCGAAACGATAAAAAGTGGGGGGTTGCGGGTGGACTAGGTGCCCTCGGAATTCATTTTTGAGCTACGTAGCCCGAGATACGGCCCGTTCTTGGTTTCGGGGTGCTGGTGCACATTGCGCAGTTTTTGGGGCTTTTTGGCGCCTTTTTGAGCCATTTTGCGGACATATCGTGGATTTGGAGGGCACCAAAGGTCCCTTGGTCACGAGAAAGTCAAGCCGTACGTGCAGTGTAGCAGCCGTTTGCCTTCGTTTGGCTGTTTTGAACCCTTACCAGGGCTGTTTTGGGCGAAAATTGGCTGTTTTTGGCCAAAAATTGCGCAGGTTTGGGAGGGCACCTCCCGATTTGGCGCCACCGCCCCGGGCGGCCACCGGTGAGTTTTCGCCCCAAAACGTGGATTTGGCAAGGGCACCACTTAGGCTCCAAGATGGCTACATGGGGACAAGATCCGAAGCGTTGGGACGGAGCAATGGCCAAAACAGCACGGAGACGTGTTGTTGCTTGCTTGCTTGTTGTTGTTGTTAGCTAAATTTAAGGGGAGAGGGGTGTAGTAATATATCCTCTAATCTATTCCCCTCTCCCATACTCTACGTGGCTCCACTCTAAGGTACGTGCGAAGGGCACAACTTGGTGCATACACGTAGCGGAAGAAACTAAACTCGATCAAAACGGGCTCGAAATGGGCTCAAAACACTTGTTGGTGCCCCCCGAATGTTCCAGGATCACTTTTGGAACAATGTGTTTTTGACCAATTTTTCGGCCATTTTTGCTCCCAAAATGGCCCCTTTTCAAGGAATCTTGGGATTTCCGTGGGCCAAAACCCGTCCCAATGGGCTCCAAATAGGGTAAAAACACTTGTCTAAGCATCCCAAATGGTCTACCCTGCGTGCGCGTTACAGGGTATTGCCGCGCGATGGCTCAGTGCGCACTACAAAACTATAGCGCGCAGCATAGCGCGCGCTATGGCTCGGGGTCTTGGGTTTGTAACCCCATGTCCTAATAAGCAGGGCAAAAACGCCTATTTTTCTAAAGTTTCAAATGCTTCCGGCACCGCATGTGACGCTGTCAATGTCAGGGAAGATTGCAAACATTTTGGGCCCCCACTATGGGTGGTCCCTGTGGAAGAACGAGGACCTTTTGGCGGACCTAGTTGAGTTTTTTTGCTCAGGGTCTGCCGTCCAATGGTGTTTGTGGGCCAGGTTCGAAATAAGGGTCCCCGTGTCTGAAGCAGAGAAGAAGCGTCGTAGGACCGAGGCTGCCAACGCCGTCACACCCCTGTCGGTGGTGGACTTGTTCCTGCTCCTGAAGATTCCAAGGAGAAGGTATTATTGCGCGCGCTTTGCATGTGACATTGCGCGCACTTCCGCTCGTAGCACGCGCTTCGTTGACTTCTGCGCGCGCTACCTCCTCATGTTGCGCGCGCTCTTTTACTCAGGTACAAAGATTTGATTACTTGGACGAGAAGTAAGGTCCCGACACACCTTTTTTCTCTCCCCTCCTATGCTAGTTTCGCCACAGAATGGAACCAGCTTGCAAGTAGGCAGCATTTACAGGTTGCCGTGCACACAGATGGGGTCACAGTCTTTTCGCAGTGGCCCCTGCAGCACTTTTTTTACTATATATTTCCCTCTGATTCCATTGTTTCTAACCTCCAATACCCCAGGGAGTGCCAAGGAGAGCTGTGGATCATTGTGAGGGGGGATGGGTTGCCTTGTGGGGGGGAATCGTGGTGCCAGATTGAAAGTGCTGCCCTGGGTCGTTGAGGGTGCCGGAGGGCTCGGGGCCGGCAAGACCAGTGGGGCAGGCACGCGAGGAGTCTCCCTGGATGTTGTTATTGGGGGTAGAACCGGATACTCGGACACCAACAGAGGCGAGAGCAGCAACAACTGAAGCAAGGTCCATGCTGATTGTGGTCCGGCAGAAAATCCCAGTCTATGAAGAAAATTGATGCGAATTATTCTAAATACATCTGAGTGTCCAAAACTGTCTGAAAAGATTTAAATAATCCAATTATGTAAAAATGTTTGGCCGATCTGGCCCGCGAGCGCGCGTCAGCGGCAAATGGCGATTCCAGCTAAAATAGCGGAACGCGGCGGATTTACGGGAAATGGACCGCGGAATCAAATCCGGCATATCAGAAATATATAGGAAATATCCTGAGACTGAGCTGCGAGGCGGCGATTCCGCCGAAGCAAAGAAAATGACCAAAATGTAGCCAATCTGGGCAGAATGTCTGAAAATCTGAGCAGATGGGGCTAGCCGCACTTACACTCCCCCTCCAAAAACACACTGGGGTGTGTCGCTACGTCAACGAAGAACGTAGTGCGGGTAAGTCCCAGAAAAAAATAGAAATGTAGCCTCGATGGGGCAAAATCTGCTTGATCTGACCTGATTTGGACTGAATTGGCACTGAATCAGGCTGGATGAACCTGAAATGAGACAGAATGAGAAGTGACGAACAGTCCTCCGTGCAGTAAAACATTAGGTCAAGGGCTAAAAAGCATGTAAACGTATCGAGAATCGATACCAAACCATGCATTGGTTGAGAATGAGGTAGATTATTGGCGGATTGAGTGGGGGGATCAAGAATTGGAGTGACATCTCAGCGCTCTGGCACAGTTTCGCTGTCGCGGGCACGCTACGGTGTCCTCGCCGAACTCTACATCGTGCTACTCCCGCTTTTCTCGTTCTGAAAAGTGCAGCATGTGCTTCAGATGTGGCGCATCTGGTGGATGATCACAAGATTCAGCAAATTTGAGAGTTAATTTGGGCAGAGATGAAGGAGATTAAACAATCACAGAGAGGCAAAACAATTACAAATGTTGTCTACAGACCCTATGTGCACAGAAGATCATAAGCGTCAACGAAGTTAGGCAAAGCCGTCGACGGATCTTCGAGGAATGAGAAGAGATGACAAGGAAATCAATCTGAATTGTCCTAAAATCAGCAAATTCCCTGAGATGAAGGTGAAATGAAGCGGAATGTCTACAACTGAAACTACTAACACCTTCGTTTAGACTAAAGTTAATATATATTGTCGTTTATTCAGCTCAATTGTGCTTTCCGGCACGTTGGTTCGCGAGCATCTAACAGATTCTATGAAAATGTGGATCATGTGATGATGCATCATGATGGGACATGCTGGCCCTGGATCCTTGGCATGTAACGCGCCGAAGGTTCGCTGAAGGCGCTTTACTGACAGTATATAACTGAGAGACACCGAATTTACAGTGGCGGCGGTGTCAATCGACTTGGACAAGGCCAATCTTTCGAATGAGTCACACAAGACACTTGGATTCACCATTTTCGACAGTTTCAGGTCGGATTGAGCTCACCTTGGCGTGTGCCAAAAATACAACGAAGCTTACGGACTTCAGAGGTTGCTGTTAGAAGTCCCTAGAGCTCCTAGATGAAGATTGTCTGAACAATTGACGTCTGGGTTTCGTACAACAGTGGCAGAATGATGGACAAACCTGAGAAATTGAAGGCAAATTTGAGGATCCTGGATCTGAATCTGGACTTTGGCGTTAGCATCACAGCAAATGAAGGTACGATCTGAGTTCCTGGCGTCGCATCTGGTGCAGCCAGTACTACAGGGGGTGCCTGTAGGGGTGAATGTCGCTGCGCAGCGTTTTTACTATGTACATTTGCTTCCATCTGCACGAGTAGCCAAATTCCAAAGATGCACAGACCAACAGAGACAAGATTACCCCGAATCTGCCTGAATTAAGCCTGAGTTTGGTTTTTTCTGAACACGGCAGCACACTCCGTGTCTTTCGGCTTTCGACTTTCGATACGTTACCGAACGGAGACCAAAGAAAAATTGATTGATTGACGTCAAATTATCAAACACTCGCAGTTTTCCACATCATGACATAAACAGAATGAATGAACAGTGGATTGAGCAGAATGTGGTAGGATGGCTTCCTCAATTCGGCCAAGCACGAATACATGTGACCACCAACCTGTCTGGCCTGGCCCTCGTACGGCTTGGGCGCTGCAAATCAGCGGCCGAACTTGAAGCTTGGTCCTCATTTGGCTCCTGGGCTGGCCTGACCACAGGAGGGGGGATCGACGGATCAGCCCTGGAATGTGGCTGCTGAGGGCCGTAAAAGGCTGGATCTCGATTCACCACAGGTCGTTTTCCGTCGCTCTCCACTTGTCTGTCTGGTTTCGACAAACAATCTGTCAGGAGTACTCCAATTTCGGGGTGCTTCTTGAGGAAGTCGATGAACCCCTTGGTGTACCCATGGACAAAAGATTGGGCTGGTTCCCAGTTGTTGTGACTGGAATCAAAGCCCCTCCACTCACACAGAAATTCCCATTCGCCCTTGGCATCACGTCTTGCTTCAACAATCCTCTTGAGTTCGTACTTTCCCCCTTCGATGACCCGATCAGACAAATGTTTCGCAGTCCAAAAAAGGGGTTTAACCCGATCCTTGGGGGAGGGGATCTCTCTCTTGAGGCGATCGCCCGAAACGTCAATTTCCCTGCTGACATCCACACGAATCCTCCACCTGTTCTCACCAAGACGCGCTGTAACAGCGAATGGCCCCTCCCACAAGGGAAGAAGCTTATCATCTCCGTCCAGGGTGGTTTCGGATTTTCGAAGCCAAACTCGATCATCGACTTCAAAATTGTGGGGGTTTTTTCGGCCTTGATTCTGGACCCAAAGCCAGTCAGCTTGATGCTTCTCGATTAATTTCGACACAGATTTATCTGCTCGTTGGACTTCGTCCAAAAACAGCGAAGCATCTTTACAGGGGCGAGGATTATTCAACGGCATGTTCCACCAACACTTCTTTCGTCCAAAGACAATTTCATTTGGAGAAAGGCCATGATACAAAGGCGTGTTGTGGTAGCGGCGAAGCAATGCGAAGAGAACTTCCATCCAATGGAAATCCTTCTCACTCGCGAGCTCCTTACGAAGCATATTTATAATTGAGCGGCCGGCTCTTTCACCAGGCAGCGCTCGATGCGAGTGGATTTCACATCGGAGGTGGTGGATTCCAAGGCGAGCACATAATTCTCTCCACCATTCGGAGGTGTACTCTTTGCCTGAATCCGTCACAACCTCGGATGGGACGTCCCAGCCTCCCATCCAGGTCTGCGCGCACCATTTGGCGGCAGCCTTGCCAGTCATCGACTCGATGTTGCAAGGCAACACCTGCATGTAGCCGGAATGACGGCACTGAATAAGGAGCACACCATTGACTTTTTTGTTAGTCCAATGGCACTCTTCGTCATCGAGCTCACCGAGATAGAAGAAATCACTGGTGACTCTGTTAAAGAGGCGCTCCGGAATAGGATGAGGCCTCAGATGGCTGTGCTTCTTCGCGCTGGGGGGCGTCGAGACAGCACATTGGGCACATCCGGCGGCTACTTTCATGCAGTGAGTATATAGCCGTGAGCCAAACAACCTATGTTTAATCATCGACCACAGTCGACGGCCATGTGCGTGGGGGGACTCCCATTTGTGCCACCAGTTTAACACTCGGGGGGCTAGGGCGTCTGGCACACACAATTTACCCTCCATCCACAGCTTCCCCCCATCCAACGAATACTCAGGAAAAATCCCATGCTTGTGAGCATCTTTGGATTTGAGATTTCCAAAGACCTCTTTAAACATGGGATCCTGCAGGTAATCGGACGTCCAGTCATGGATTATCAGGGAATCTTTAGGCAGGGGTGGAGTTTTGGCCGGATCTCGACGCTTAATGCCCTGGATCAACCGAAATCGACTTACTTGTCGGGTATAGTCAAACCGTTTCACACTCCCTGAGGAGGGATCGGTGACTTTTTCCACGACTTTCAGTGTTTTGGTGCAGATCTCATGAGCATGCGCCGGATCTGAGATGGCCGTGATGTCGTGACACGGCAATGCGTGCTGTTTAACAGCGCACTGCATGCATGCACGTCGAATGAGTTTCTTTTCTTCCTGATCCCATTCGATGATGACATGGCGGTCCTGCTCCGTATCATGGATGTTTGTACTTTGCAGCCCCTCTGAGGCGGGGTAAGCCCATCGGCTGAGAGCATCCGCTACCGTGTTGTGTTTTCCAGGCAAATACGACACATGGAGGTCAAACAGAGAGAGAAATTCGTGCCATCTGGCCCGTCGACCAGCTGGGCTCGCGACAGTATCAATGTGTTCAGTGGCCCAATACTCCAGAGATCGATGATCCGTCAGGACCTCGACTCGATTGGTGCCAACCCACGATTGGTACTTTTTTAGAGCGCAGATTATGGCGTACGTTTCTTGCTCACGCGGCGACCATTGCATCTGGCGTGGGGCTAGCTTCCGAGACCAAAATGCAAGAGGGTAATGATCGCCGGTGGCTTCATCAACCTGTTCAAGGACAGCTCCGATCGCGTACCTAGAAGCGTCGGTTCTAATGTAGAAGGGTCGGTCAAATTGGGGCACATGCAACGTGGCGACTTCACAGAGGGCCGCCTTCAAGTGATGGAAGGCCTCCTCGCACTCGTCAGTCCACTTGACACGAACCTTTGAACCTGCCTTGCCCGCATCTCTCCCTACCTTCAATAATTCAGTGAGGGGGGCAGCAAATTTGGCATAATTCGGCACAAAAGTGTGGTAAAAATTGCAACAACCCAGGAATCCCCTCAACTCCGTGATCGTCTCAGGGCGCTTCCACTTCTGAATAGCGACGAGCTTCCCTGGACTGGGTCGTCGGGTGCCATTCTCTAGGAGAGAACCACAAAATTCGACTGATTTTAAAGATAATTTTCCCTTCTTTGGCCCACAAATCAGCTGATTGGCGTCAAGAATGTCCAAAACTTGGTTCAGCTGCTTCTCATGTAGGGCCACCAGCTCGGCTTGGGTCAGTCCCTCCCCTTCCGTCGCGATGATTATGTCATCTATGTACACGCTCACGAAGGCACGAAGCTCAGGATGAGCTGAAAAAAGCACATCTTCCATCATTCTTTGAAAAAACGAGGGGGCGTTCTTCAGGCCCATGGGCATGACCGTCCATTGGACTGGGCCACATGGCGTGCACATACAGGTGAGAGGTCGGCTGTCCTTCCTCAACGGCATTTGGTGAAAGCCGTGACGGAGATCCAGCACAGAAAACAAACGACCTCTTGCCCTCTTGGCAATTTCCTCCTCAATGAGGGGCAGGGGGTGTGAATCCGCCTTGGTTTCGGCGTTGAGATTGCGAAAATCAACAACCATTCGCCAACCATCAATAGTGTTCTGGTCTGCAGGCGGTGGCTTCGGGACTGTGAAGGGTGCACAGCACCATTCGCTGGTCATACAACCCTCAAGCCAACCAAATTCCCTGAGATTTCTCTCGATGATTTTTCTGAGTATCTCATGTTTGTGTCCATGATTTTCATAAGGGCGCTGTTTTTTTGCCTTGTACCCTTCACGAAGCTCGATGAAGGCTTCACCGAACCGTCCACGGACAGGGGGGTCTTTGATCAACTTCCCTGAAAGGGTTGTGTCCTTCCGTTCCTCAAAAATCTTTTCTCTTGACTTGGAACACAATTCAGTGTCCACCTGATCGCCAGGAATTACTGTCGAAAAAACTTTGGCGACTTCTTCGGCTTTGGCAGGAAGAATCTTCTTACGGATGTCCCTAAACAGGTCCGTATCAACTGCCTCTTGAAGATAGGTGGGTCGTGTGTCGAAATCCCAGAGATTCTCTTCGTGATCCAGCTCCTCGAAAGGATCCATGAAAGCTTCCACGGGGGGTTTTTCATAAAAAACTCTGAATTTGCGGCGCGATTTCGAATTTTTCTTCGCCCGTGTACTGAAGATTCTTTTCGATGTCGATCGTATTGGGGAAGAGGGAGACGAGGCGGATCCATTGGACGTTGAATCACCTTGGGTATCTGACGGACAAAAATCAGAAAAAATAGATTCATCATCAGTACCACGCTCAACCTCAGATTCAGACCCAACACAAGAATCAGTACCAGAATCAGCAGAATTAGAGTCAGAAAGCTTTCCATCCACCAGGAATGCAAGCGAACTCCAGGACCGCTGTGGCAGGGGACCTGTGTCGTCCCTGGCATACAGCTTAATCTTCCTGGGAAGTTCGATGTAATCTACACAAATGTCTTGTAATTCCTGAAACCAAGGCTTGTCGTCCCACAAGGGCACAACTAAAATTGCCTGGGTTTTATCTTGCTTGATTTTGTGGATGACCTGCTGGATTAAGTGAAACGGAGGATTAATCCACAACTTCTTGTCCCATTTATGGGTCCAAGCGTCGCTAAAGTGCTTGTCAAAGCGCTTGTTCATACGGTTAGCAAAGGCATCATACTGGGGCCAAAAGGAATGGTGTTCATGAAAATATTCACAAATTGCATCGCGCCATTTGTCGACAACTCTGTAGGATGAAGAGTGCCAGCGCGAAGGGCGTCGTGGCTGGGAGTCCCTACGAAGACATTCTAACTCCTGGGAGTAATCAGCACTCCCATTCACCTCTGCAATGGTGACATCTTCACCAAATTTTGGTGTCACCTTTTGCTTCAAAAAATCTTCTGCACTTTTAAACCCTGCGTGCAAAAAACGAAATTCAGGACGCTCCAAGGGACCTGACTCCAGCAAAAAACAACGACGATGACCTACGGGCGCTACCCTGTTCTTGCGAAGCCAAGGGTGGCCCAAATAAAGGTCATACTTTATGTCGGCACGATAGAAGTAGTCATCCTTAAGGACAACTTCTTCCACACTTTGCTCTTCCCAAAGGTCTTGAGCGACCAAATGAGTTGATATATAACAACCGCGTTGCCCACCTGCGAGAGAATGTCCAGAAACTCCCTCGAGGGTAACAGGATGAGGCGACTCAAACACGCAGTCGTCGGGTAAGAATGAATTGGATTGGAGATTTACCTCTGATCCATTGTCACACAAACAAGTGGCGAGGTGGAAATTCCCCTTGCAATCAGAGACCCACAGCTTTGTGACAAACTGACGGGCCCTGTGCTTGGACTGTACACCAACCTCGTCCACTACAACAGAAGGATCCGCTGCCGGATCCAGGGGAGAGGAGACAAGCGACCCTACATCAAGTAATGGTCGATCAGGAATCTGGGGATCATGCCTGAAATCGCCTGGGGAGGGGCGATTTTCGTGGCTCCCCTAGGCGTTCTGACCTCCAGCGGCTGCGTTAACATTGTGAACACAGCCTGATTCGTCGACCCACTCGTCTTGGAACGGATCATCTGCTGGATTCAAGGCATTTTCAACGTAATCTCGATCCGCATCGGACACCTGATCTGCACCTGAGACCTGATCCACACGATGATTGCCCTTTCCGCGTCCACGGCCAGGGCCGCCGGATGATGGACCACCACCGTCGCCACGCCCTCTGCCCTGACCAGAGAAAGGGGTTCCTGAAGGATTTCCCTTACCTTTACCCTGTGATCCTGGAGCATTTCCTTTGTTTGTACCGGATTGAGGGGTTTGGCCTGGATTTCGATTTCCGCCTCCGGCGTTGCCATTAGGACCTGTCTGGCCGTTCGGCTGCCCACCGGAGCCGGATGGAGTCCGATTTCCCTTGCCTTGGGACCCGCCAGGGCCTCCGGTATTTTTGTTTCCACCGGAGGGGGTCGGATTACCCTTTCCCCCCTTTGCACCATGCACCTGTCTGTCATTCCTGTCTGAATTCTGCGAATTACTGACATTTTCACCAATCACCTTGTGATCGTAAGCAGACCATCGGTGATTACCAGTAGAATGCGTCTTAGCTCGGTTCGTAGAACCTAAAAGAAGGCAGATGCTACAATGATCCTGAACATTCCGGGTGTCATTCACCTTTTTGTTGCCCTTTTGGGCCCCATTTTGGGTGTTTTGCTGGGTATTCCTGTTTCCCCCAAGACCCTCATGGAAATTTTGATTGGCGGCGTCAGCGAGCCGCTCAACCTCTTCCCACAGTTCCTGCGGGGTGAACGAAAACACCCAGTTCCTGGCCTTCAGGCGATTGCCATGGTAGCTTACTCCCCTGTTGAGGACTTGGACAAACAAGTCCCGATCCTCGTGTTCATTAAACTTGATTTTCCACGTGTTTTCAGTGAATTTCACCTTGGTAAACGACGTGGGGGAACACTTTTGAAGTGCTTCCCTGACGGTGAACCTGTTGGCCGAGGCATCGAAGCCATCGACCTCCGCCCACCAGGTCTTCACCTTTTCTTCGGATTGTTTATTCCGAAGGGTGGCGGCAGTTTCGGAGGGGATCTTGTCAAAAATCAGATTTTTCAGCTCGGCACTAGAAACTTTTTCGCCTGAATGTTCAGATTCTTCCACTAAGTTCCAGAAGCGCTGTCTCTTGTCTTGCACTTCGTGCAAGATTAGTCGCGAGAATGAAGGAAAATTCTTCAACATCTGGTGGTAATGGTCCTCTGGCAGTCGGGATTCACGTACCTCCAACTGTTCCCACACCTCATCAAAGGTAAGGGGGGAACTTGAATCCTCACGATCACTCCAGGTCCGGAGCCAAGTGTTGGCCGGCGCTCCCTCAAGGCAGTCCAAGAGGGCCATCAGGAACTGATCATCTTGGAGCTTTTGAGTCTTAACCCACAGTTTAAATTCCCGTTGGAACTGAGGCCAACGTCTGGGGTTTCCATTATATTTCGGTTGCTTGGCAACCTGACGAAGTCGCAATGAAGTAGGATTTAGAAGTGAATCCAGCCCAACACCGGCCGTAATGGCAGACACCTTGGCGGCATCATTAGCCACACCAGCTCCGGCGAGGGTCTGGGCGAGCAACATCTGGGCTATTGCATTGGAATCAACAGCAAGAAGGGCAGTACGGGAGGCAGTTCGCTTGGCATTCTGAGCCTCAGTCCTAGCCTTCGCCGACCTACTCTGAGATCGAAAGATTGTAACCCTTTCCTTTAGCTTAGTCCTGCTGATCCTGGCATCGGTGGTCTTAGAGTCCACCGAAGGAGCAATTCAAAAAATTTCTGTCGCCTCCTCCGACGGTTCTGTTGTTTGTCCCACCGATGATGCGCCCTCAGACCGCATGTGTGTCTTGAAAAGATCTTTAATTCCCAGCGTCTGAATGATGAGTTGCATTTGATCTTTGAGCAATTGGAGCTCAGTATCTCGCTGTAATCTGCAAGAGCAGTCGGCAGGACAGTACATACCGTGTCCTGAAGGGCCTGAGCAGGCTGTCGGACCGCTGATCTCAGTGGTTCGCAGCCAGGAGTCCACTTGGGGAGCTCCTTCAGCCCTAATTTCCAGGCTTGCCTGCCTGGCTGCCTCTAAAATTCCTTCCTCAACCGCGGCGGCTAGATCGTCGCGGATGGAAACAGAGGGATGAGGGGCGGAGGGCCCGGCAACAGGTGCCTTGGTCTTCTCCTTCGGGAAGGGGCTTGCCTCCCAGATCTGCAAAAAAATGGCAAAAGATTCATCTTCTTGAGAACACCACCACATCCTGGTATTAATTTCTTCCTGAAGGAGGAAAAAATATTTCGAATAAAAAATCAGAGGCGATTCTTTCTTGACCTATCAGCTTAGACGTGGCTAATAGACAAAGGGCCTCAAGCGCCTCAAGGTTACGGGTCACTTCTGAAGACAAATGGTTGTCCCATTGTGCCCAATTGGCTGGTCGATTATAGGTAGGTACCTCACCTGGACCACCAATCTCAATGTCGTCAATGTCGGCGTCGATGGTCTCAAAATGTGGACATTGGTAAGGAGTATTAGTACCTGCCAGGTCTGTAAGCTCCACCGGAGCGTTGCCACCGGCGTAAGCTGGGAGATTCCAGCTGCTTGATGGCCAATTTCGACTGGGATCTTGATTGTAATCTGGGCCTCCACAGCTGCTGATTTGTGCCCTTCTTGGGCAATTTGGGCTTGCGCAAGGCATTCCTCTCAAGGCCTCGTTCGCACAGCACCACGGCAGCGTAATCGTTACATCTCCGGAGGTGGCGGAGTCTACGGGGCCGTACTGAGGAGCTAGCTGTGGTTGGGACACCAAAGGAACATCATTCAGGTAGCCTCTGCTACCATGAAAGTGCTGCCCTGGGTCGTTGAGGGTGCCGGAGGGCTCGGGGCCGGCAAGACCAGTGGGGCAGGCACGCGAGGAGTCTCCCTGGATGTTGTTATTGGGGGTAGAACCGGATACTCGGACACCAACAGAGGCGAGAGCAGCAACAACTGAAGCAAGGTCCATGCTGATTGTGGTCCGGCAGAAAATCCCAGTCTATGAAGAAAATTGATGCGAATTATTCTAAATACATCTGAGTGTCCAAAACTGTCTGAAAAGATTTAAATAATCCAATTATGTAAAAATGTTTGGCCGATCTGGCCCGCGAGCGCGCGTCAGCGGCAAATGGCGATTCCAGCTAAAATAGCGGAACGCGGCGGATTTACGGGAAATGGACCGCGGAATCAAATCCGGCATATCAGAAATATATAGGAAATATCCTGAGACTGGGCTGCGAGGCGGCGATTCCGCCGAAGCAAAGAAAATGACCAAAATGTAGCCAATCTGGGCAGAATGTCTGAAAATCTGAGCAGATGGGGCTAGCCGCACTTACACAGATGTCCATTTCCTTTGCCAACCATGGTCACTTGGCAAGGACGTTGTCCTACCACTGGACTGTTAACGTCGCCCTTTGTGGTGAGAAGTCCACCTCTGTGTTGTCCAAGGTCTCGGCTAACAATCTTGCTTTTCTGCAGAGTGCCCTTGACAGTGGTGTGGTTCCCATCCGGGGTGCATCCAGACGCTGCAGGATTTTCTGCGGTGATGATAGCCCTTGCCTGCGTCGGTTGTCGTGTGTCACTACACATTGGATGGCAGGTAGTCTGTTCAGTTACATGACGTGGTGCAAGTCCAGTGCAACGTGGTTGCAACAGGATGTGGATAAAACCACCGAGCGAGATGAGCAGTTGCTAGGGCTTGTTGCACCTGGGGCCAAGTGCAGGCCCATGGATATATTTGGTGTTGTCCAGAGCAGGTTGTTGAAGGTGCCTCTGAGGCGCCGTCACCTTATACCATGTGTTCTGCACCTTCTGATTTTTGTAGGGAGGCAGGTCACTGCCTTGGTACGCAGATTGGCCAAGTCGGTGCGTCCCAGTACTAGGGTCTCTGTTCAGGCTATTCTTCACAGGTCTGGTTGTCACATAGCACTACAGGGGACGGCAGAGCCAGATGGGGAAGAGACCTGGTGCCTTCTAAAGGTTTGGGAGGACCTGGCCCCCCTCCTTGGGGGTGACATGAGGATGCACACAGCAGTGGTTGCCATGTACATACTACTGGGGGACATGTATGGCACAATGTTTGAAGAGGGTGCAGTGCAGGCTCCAGAGCTTGCCCAGGCTTTCCAGAGGTGGGTTTGTCCGGCAATAAGATCACCTTATATCAACTGGATGTTGCACGATGCAACAGTCACTATTCAGGCCAGAAGGCCCTATGGCCTAGGAATGTTTTCGGGGGATCTTTTGGAAGGGAGCAACAGGGTGCTGAAGGACATTTGGTCCTCCTTTTGTGATAGAGGTGGGGGGGCAGGAACGCTGGTGTCGCGCCGCATTAAGATGCTCAGGCAGGTTAATGAGCGTCTGTTCCTGTACTTTGAAGTACCAAGGTGGAAGGGGAACTCCAGAAGCAACCTGTGCAGTGCACAAAAATTGGCTGACGAGGTTCGGGCATATTTTGCGGATGAGGAACTGTGGTAGCGCGCGCTATTTGTTTTCTAGCGCATGCTACATGCTATCTAGTGCGCGCAATGACCACTATCGCGCGCGCTATGCTGTTTTCAAGCGCCGGAACCCTTGAAATCGCGATATATAATTGGAAGTAGCGTGCTATGACTACGCACTTCAAATGTGCCTCCAATTTGGAATGCATTGATTTGTTCCTTTTCGTCCGTTTTTTTTGGTGCTTTCGATTTTTTTGTTACTGCATTTTCCTTTTTGTGGTACTGCTGGAACAGGGGTACTTTAATGTAACCCTCTTGCCCATGCAGCCCATGGGCTGGGGGTATCCGCCTCCTGCAGCACCGCCAACATCTGCTGCAGGGGCCACAGGAGCAGGTGCGACACCGCAACCACCGCCACATGGAGCTGTAGAACCGGGACTGCAGCAGCCGTCCACCACGCCGTGGAGCATGCAGCCACAGGTACTTGCCGTGCGCACTACTGTTTCCGTCGCGCATGCTACGCTCTTGTTGTGCGTGCTAGCTGTCTCGTTGTGCGCACTACGCACGTCTTCGTTGCGCGTGCTTTGTCCTGTTTTCTGCAGACGCTGTCCCAGCAGCTGACCCAGTTCTCCCCAACTCAGCCTCTGCGGCCCGCGCCGCAGTCCCCGTTACGAGCTGCCTCACAGCAGCTGTCCCCCATGCTATTCCCCGGTGGGTCGCCCACCTTGGGCTCCCCAGTGCACGGCAGTCTTCCAGTGGGCCAAGTGCAGCAAGTGCTCTTCGGCCGACTGCCAGTGCAGCAGCAGCAGCAAATGCAGCAGCAGCAAGTGCAGGCTGCGGCCGGGCAAGTCGGCAACCCAGAACAGCAGCAGCAGCAGCAGCAGCAGCAGGTCCAACCAAGACAGCAGCAACCCCAAGTGCAAGCACAGTTTCAGTCTCCCCCAATCGGGCCACGTAAGGGCTTCGCCTTCAGCAGCGACTTCAAGAACCGAATCTGGCCCAACCCAAACAGCACCATCTGCGCCCAAGGGCCCAACTGGGCATGGCTGAAGGATGTGACACCGGCCTACCTCTTCGAGGTTGCCTTCTACAAGTTCTGGCGCCAGAGGGCCACAGCCATTGCCAAGATCCCAGACAGAGCCGTGAAACCCTGCTGGCATGACGAGAGCATTACTGGCCACTGGTGCAGTCTGGCGAACCTGTTGACCCCCTCCGTGCCAACCCAAGAAGGACAAGCTGCCTGTGGAAACTGCAAGGTGGAGGAGTACGAGCTGCTGTTCTCGTGCTGGGCAAGTTATGGGTGGGGTCATGTTGGGACCCACACGCCTCCGGGTGCCACCGCAAAGACCGTCCACCACTTCTACTTCAACAAGGACCCACCGAGCTTCATCAACGCCACCGACGCGGGGGCAATGGCCTTCAAGAACGAGTGCGCCTCGGTGAGAAGTGCGGGTGCCAGTTTGCTGCGGGGGTCAGCCAAGAAAGGAGCCAGTGCCGCAAGGGCACTTGCAACGGGCGCCAAAGTCAAAACCACGGCAGTCAAGGACGAGGAGCAGCCGCAGCAGCAGCAAGTGCAGCAGCGGCAGCTCCAACAGCAGGCAGCCGTGCAGCAGGCAACACTGCAGCTGCTCCAGCAGCAGCAGCGGTTGCGGATGGCCTAGCAACAGCAGCAACAACAACAACAACTGGCACAGGCACAGGTACACGCTATGTTTGCCATTGCGCGCGCTTTCGACATTGTTGTGCGCGCTTCATTTGTTGTAGCACGCGCGATTTGATTGTTTGCGCGCGCTACGGCCCTACCTTCTGTCCCATTGTCACGTAGGTGGGCAGCTTCGAGCAGCTCCTGTGCCTGGGATCCCACAGAGGGCCGTTGATGATCAGCGTGCCCGCGGACATTGCCGGGCAGTCCAAGCATGCGGCCGACTGGCTTGACGGACGGAAGGAGCAAGGCCCCTCCCCGGTGCTGGCCCGGGCTAAGCGGCAGCTGGAGGAGCTGGAGGTGGACTGGTCCGACGCCTTTGCCGTGCCGGAGACGGAATCCGTGACAGTCCCAAGGCCCAAGAAGAAGCGTACCGAGGAGCCAGCAGCCACCAGCCACCTACCACGAGCCATCTCCGCCTCCCACACCGCTAAGCCCCCCCACCCGCCTGGAAAGGTCCTTGCCCAGAAGACTGCCGACCAGCAGCTGCTGGCACAGGCGGCACAGAGAGTCCAACGTCAGGCGGAACAGGCCAAGAAGAAAGAGGACGAAGCAAAGAAGAAGAAGAAGAAAGAGGAGGAAAAGAGGAAGAAGAAGGAGAAGGAAGAGGAGGAAAAGAGGAAGAAGAAGGAGAAGGAAGAGGAAGAGAGGAGGCAGAAGAAGGAGAAGGAAGAGGAGGAGAAGAGACGGAGGAAAGCAGAGGAGGAGAAAGCAGAAAAGGTAATGCAGCGCGCGCTATCGTTGTCATTGCACATGCTATGCATTTCGTCGTGCGTGCTATGCTCCGTATTGTGCGTGCTATGCTTGTGCTATGCCTCTGCGCTACTCTTTCCAGGCAAGCAAGACGGCACCGCAGCAGGCACCCCAGCCGCAGCTCGCATCAAAGCCAGCACCGAAGCAGCCTGTCCCAGTCCCAGACCAGCCACAAGAACAAGGAGGTCCGTGCGGTTCCACCCCACCCAGTACGGCTCCCAAGGCCAAGCAGCAGAGCAGAGCCGACGCGGACAAGGAGGCAAGAGATGAGCTCATGCAGCGCCGAGATTGGTCCTACCCAAAAGGCTACGAGCCTCAGTAGATCATCTACTGCACCACTGCGATCGCGCTGATGATTGTGGAGGGAGCGGAAGTCAAGCCAGCAGGCGCCAGGGCCCCTCAAGACACGTGGCCGTCATCATCCCCAACGATCAGTGGAGCCCCAGCCAACAAGGGGAGGAGGAGGAGGAAGAGGACGACTGGTCGGAGTTCATGCCCAGCTGCCAGGTGTTCTCCGTCAAAAGCAAAGCGTATGAGGAGTCGGACAAGTGGCAGTCGTGGTGGGAGACGTACGAGGCCGATGAACTTGTGGACCTCTGCCCCGACCCAAAGACCATGAGGATGTTCCCGTCCAAGCCACCAACCCCAAAGAAGAAGAAGCCCCAAGGAGACCCACCAGCCCAGCCACCAGCCCCCCCACAAGAAGACAAGGGACCTGCCGAAGCGGCAGCACCAGCAGAAGCACCAGCAGCAGCTGCACAAGAAGAAGAGGCACCAGCCCCAGCAGCAGCAGCAGCACAAGAAGACGACGATTCAGCCCCACCACAATAAGTGGAGGCACCAGTGGCCGCGCCCCAAGAAGGAGAAGGAGCAGCCCCGAAAGAAGAAGAGGCACCAGAAGGAGCAACCCCAGAAGGCGACCCAAGCCCACAAGAAGAAGGGGATGCAGCCCCAGCTGCCACTGGGGCAGAAGACCACAGACCCGAATGGGAGAAGAAGTGAGAGGCCAAAGTGGTGGTCCAAACCATTTAGGAGATCACTGAATGACAGCGCGCGCTATACCTGGTATAGCGCGCGCCGTAAGGCTCATAGCGCGCGCTGCAAATATGTTGCGCGCGCTACACTGTCTGTGCCCGTGAGGACCTGTATTGTTGCAAACTTTTCAGACCTTTCAGACAGTGTTTTTGCATGTGTCTTGGGTTGGATGAGCAACAGGGAATGTTTTTGAAAAGCAAGGGGCTTTTGAGAAACGCAGGACACTGGAAAAAGCATGGTTTTGAAACATTTTCCGGTTTTGAAAAATTTGAAAAACGGGACAATGTAGCGCGGTGGAGCGCGCGTAATAGGCGCGCTATAAAGGTCATATTTTTGAAAATTTGCGGGCACCATGGAAAAAATGCACCATTGCGCGCACGCAGGGTACGATCACTTTTGAAAACGTTGGTCCCAAAGCGGCCCATTTTCAAGGCATTTGGGGATTCTCCATGGGCCAAAACGGGCGATCTCGGGCTCAAATCAGGCTAAAAACACTTGTTTGTGCCTCCCAACTGGCTCACGATCACTTTTCGAAAAACACGTTTTTGACCCATTTTGGACCCATTTTTGGTCTTGAACCAGCCCCTTTCAAAGGCATTTTGGCATTTTCCCTGGCCCAAGGAGCGTCACCACGGGCTCAAAATGGGCTAAAAACACTTGTTTGAGCATCCCGGATGGTCCACGATCACTTTTGGAAAAACGTGTTTTTGACTCATTTTTGACCCATTTCTGGTCTTGAGCGGCCCATTTTCAAGGGATTTTGGGATTTTCTATGGCCCAAAACGCGCCACCACGGGCTCAAGACGGGCAAAAATTACGTGTTTGAGCATCCCACGTGGTCTAGGAACAACTTTGAAAAAAAAGATTTTTTTCGCCCCGGGGACCCTGGTGGACCCACCGTTTGCCCCATCTGTGCCCGGGCTGTGCTGCCCTCCGGCTCCACCAAGTGACCACTGGTACGGGGGTCTAGGTGGCTCGTTGGGCGATTCTGAGGCTTGGCAGCCGCAAAATGTGGGGGGGTTGCGGTTGGACTAGGTGCCCTCGGAATCGGATTTTGAGCCACGTAGCCCAAGATAGGGCCTGTTCTTGGTTTCGGGCTGTTGGTGCACATGGCGCAGATTTTGGGGCTTTTTGGCGCCTTTTTGGGCCGTTTCTCGGACATATCGTGGAGTGCAAGGGCACTGGAGGGCTCTTCGACACGGTGTAGTCAAGCCGCACGTGCAATGTAGCCACCGTTTCGCTTCGGTTGGCCGTTTTGACTGGGTTTGGGGGCCGTTTTGGGCAAAAAAAGTCTGTTTTGGGGCACAAAATGCGCAGTCTTCGGAGGGCACCTCCCGACTTGGCGCCCCCGCCCCTGGGCCGCCACCGGTGAGGTTTTGTCTCAAAACTTGAATTTGGCAAGAGCACCACCTAGGCTCTAGGATGGCTGGAGTAGAGTAGAGCCCGGAGCGATGAGGCGGAGCAATGGCCCCAACAGAAAGGAGAAGTGCTTGTTGCTTGTTGTTGCTTGCTTGCTTGTGGCTTGCTTGTTGCTTGTTAGCTA